>CAUYQV010170679.1:0-42531 GCA_963574575.1 Galagoides demidoff | reverse complement strand
TGTATTTTGGTTGTGGAACCAAATGAGCAGTTCCTTGCTGATTCAAACCAGCCTGATATGGTGGGCACCAAAGTTTGGAGGTAATCATCAAAATAAGAATCATGCCTATGGTCCATCCTATCAGCGTACATGTGAATCTCTAAATGTAGAATATAAATGTCTTAACACAATAACCAAGAAAAAAACATGAAGGCTATGTTAACCAGTTGGATTAAAGTATTTCAAATTGTATATAGAAATAGTACACTGTACCCCATGATAGTATTAATGTACACTGCTATGATTTAATAATAAATAGAATCTTTTTTATTAATTTGAACATAAAATAACAATAGTTATCCAAAGAATCTCTACAGCCAAGAGATATAAGGCAACCCAGTGCCTTTATAGGGAAAAACTGAAGTGTAAGGAATGAAATTATTCAATTTAACTGGAATTAAATCTAGGATTTTTGACCCTCTCTTTCATGGATAGTTGGTAATGTTTATAAAGCAAGATTAAGTAAGTGCACCTTTACACTGATTCGCATGCACATTTATGCTGTGCACAATTATTAACTTGTTATATGACTACATTTTTTAAGGACATACACTTTGAGCCTATGAATTCATGAGCAAAGAAATAAAACCAGTGTGACCACAGACTTCCTGTGCTATCTGCTATTGAGATGGCACCCTGGAGTCTGCACGGCTTGGAGTTTCTTTTCCAAGGTAATAAAAATGTACTCAACCAAATACGGATAGTGAAATTTCAGGCAAATTTTAAAACAGAGACATTTTCTATCTGTCTTTCCAGAGCAGAAGAGTTTCCATTTTTATGGAGCCCAATGTCATAGTTACAAATACATTAATAAACCATTTTAACTGTACAAAGTCACTTACAAAAAGAAGTATCCTTAAAAATCACGTGAGTTGTTTGCAGGTTGATAAACAGAAATGTTGGTGATTTCTTTGTGAAAATTATAAAGAAAATAAGTACAAATTAAAAAATATATAAGCCCATTAAACAAAAAATAATCACCACCATCTAACTAAAATATAGACAGGTAATTAAAAATAAGCATTCCAGGCATATGTGATCAATTTATTATTCACTGGTTTGGGTGCCTCGCGTTAATTTTCGATGAGGAAGGGATTTTAAACCACATTGTAGTCCTTTCTATGGATGCCATACCAATTACCACTAAGTCACCGGCTTAAAAGAACATGAATTTAGACCCTCACATTTCTGGAGGACAGAAATCTGAGATCAGTTTCACAGAGGCTGGATATGGTGGCTCATGCCTATAATCCCAGCACTTGGGAGGCTGAGGTGGGCGGATTGCCTGATCTCACAGGTTTAAGAACAGCCTGAGCCAGAGAGAGACCCCATCTCTAAAATATAGCTGTGCATTGTGGCGGGCACCTGTAGTCCCAGCTACTTGGACGGCTGAGGCAAGAGAAAAGCCTAGGACTCTGAGGTTGCTGTGAGCTATGATGCCATGGACTCTACCAAGGGTGACAAAGTGAGACTTTGTCTCAAAAAAAAAAAAAAAAAGAAAGAAAAGAAAAGAGAAAAAAAGAAAGGAAGAAAAAAATAGAAAATCAGTTTCACAGTGGTAAACAAGTTGTCAGCAAAGTTGGTTATGTGTGGCAGAGTTAAAGGAGAATCTGATCCTTGACTATCCCACTTCTAGAGGCTGCCCACATCCTTTGACATCCACCCTGTCTTCAGAATCACGCTGCCTTCTCACAGTCGGCCTTTGCCTCTCTCTTTTAAGGACACTTGCGATGACTTTTAGGGTCTACCTAAGTAAGAGAAGATAATATCCTGACCTCTAGATATTTAATCCCATCTACTAACCTCTTTAGTTTATAAGGTAATATTTACATTTTCTGGGGCTAAAGTATGAACATTTTGACATCATTATTTAGCCTACCACTATCTGCTGGGATTATTCCTGATCAACATGTTAAAAGATGAAGTTAAAATTTCCTAAAATCTCTGAACTAATAGGAAGTTAAGCCCTGTCTGTCTCCATCAGTCAATAGCACTGGCAACGTGGAGAAATGTTTTCTTGGATTTTTATCAATAATTTACCAAGCTTCTATTATCATTAGAAACAACTTTTGTTCAAACATAGTAGATTATCTGTAAATCTTTTCCTAGACAAGGTATTGGGAAGGATTTTTTAAAATTCATTAAAACAACGCTGGCATTGATTTTTAGAAGGTCTTCATCAGTGAATTTATTATTGGTATGTAACCATTTCTAGATTTAAATAATATGTCCTAAATATTGGTAGAAGTAGATAAATAATAAGAAAGACTGAAAGATAAACTAGGCTTTTGAATAAATATAATAATGACAGAAAACCATGATAGCTCCTTTTTTTCAATTAAACCATCAAGTAATTATTGGGGGGATAAATGAGAAATAAAAGATGTCTATTCCACATACTTGAAACTAAATAGAAATGAATATTTGAATAGTTGTGGACACTGTGTCGTAAAGTAAGATTTTTGATAAATCTAAATCATTATTCAAGAGAAAACTAACTCTTTGTTCAAGCATAATCATTTTGCCTACATTTTCCACAAGTTTTCATCTCTTCCCATCGGCACAGCTTCAGCTCCCGTAGTGAACATTTTCTGATTGAACCAGGGGCTCATATTGACGGGTGTGAACTCATGCGTGAAGTGCATTGCAAAGCTGTCTGTGAGGGTCCCCTGCTGTGACAGCACCTGCAAAGCAACTGCTTGTGAGCCGAGCAGGAGGCTAGTCAAGGAGGGACTCAGCGGTTCTATATGAAAAGGAAGAAGAGAAAGGGGGAGAGGAAGACAAAGTTGAAGGAGGAGGAGAATAAAAAGCAGGAAAAGAAAAAGGAGGAGAAACAGCGAAAGAGAGGGAGGAAGCTGGGAGAAAAGCCAAGCTCCAATCAATGGGTTGTATGTAATTAACTGAGTGAGAAACTTCCCCAAACACAGTCACCTGACTTATTCTGAGGAATGAGGGCATCTTCCATGACTTTAGTCGGCCAGATCCCTAGAGAAGAATGACGTTGACTGTGAGGATGGCAGGCAACTTTCTATACTGAGTAAAGAGACATGTGTTTTTCACGTAATTCAAATGCCAAGTTCATTTGGAGGTGGTTTTCCAAAAATTTCAGGGGAATCATTTGGGTGCATTTATGAAAACAGATGTGGTTCAATGACAAATGAACCCTATTTGAATCCTATACTCAAAGGTTAAAAAAGGCAACCCTTTTAGATCATGTAAAAGTAAAAACTCCAAAAATGATGCTAGGCACAGCTGTTTGAATCATGTTTTCGTCTGCAGCTGTGTGGTCAAATATTCAGTTTGAGTTGCTAGAATATAGACAGAAGGTTCTAAATTCCCACACAGTGGTGGGAAGTTTATAGCACAGCAAAGATATCATACTATTACGGTCCCGCTGCTCAAAACAGCCATTACCAAACACAGATATTAGCAGTGTGACAGATTGGGCTGCAAAATATTTATTTTCTTTAACAAATGAGATGTGAAATCAATAATCTTGAAATAAAATGTACATATCAGAAGTAGAGATTAGCCCTTATAGTGTTATATAAGGAGATGGATAGTCCTTGCTTTTGTGAATTGCCATGAAGAACAACTTAATTCTATGCATTTTTAAAGCTCAGTTTATAATACCTTAAGTTAGGAAAAGTAGAATAGGATTTTTTTCTATAAACCACTTTCATAACTTTAAAAACCTGAATTATGTGTGCTTGCTTTCTCTTTTATTTTCCTATTAATGTTGGCGAACATTGGTGATGTCTATGAAGACAGACCCTGACCTAATTTCTTCCCAACCAGCCCAGCATAACCTTCCTTTTATTCTATAGAAGTTGAAGTCCCCATGGTTCTTGAGAATGTTAAATTAATTGTTGGTAAAGTACTTAGAAGAGAAAAGGTCCATAAGTGCTAACCATTAATTAGTATTTCTATTATAAATTTGACCTTGAAAGATAAAAAGTATAGCTCACAGAATTAAATATTGGTTATATACTTAGCAGATACAAAATTCATCTCAGTGAAGAATCAGATCATCCAGATTTCAAGTAGAAGATAAAATATATGATCTAAATACATTCTATATCTACCCTGAAAAGAAAAAATCCCATATGTATGATATACATACAATATAATACATGTGTATACACACATATAATTTCAGGCATCATAATTAATCCTTTCCAGATTGCTTAAAGACTATGATAAATTAATCAAGCTAAAGATAAATCAATTTATTATCAAAATGGAGGGAGGGAATAAACTACAACAAATATAAATATCTGTTCACAAATCCATTGTTCCAAAACATATTATATCACAATTTTCTGTAATGGAACTTATATCCTGTTTTGATACTTATACGGTAGAGCAGTGGTTCTCAACCTTCCTAATGCCGCGACCCTTTAATACAGTTCCTCATGTTGTGGTGCCCCCAACCGTAAAATTATTTTCATTGCTCCTTTGTAACTGTAATTTTGCTACTGTTATGAATTGTAACATAAATATCTGATATGCAGGATGTATTTAGGTGACCCCCAAAGGGTTGCGACCCACAGGTTGAGAAATGCTGCAGTAGAGGGACCATAAGTCTAATCAATTTAAATTCCTCTCTTTGTATAAAAGTTTTGGAAGACCTAACAAGTCCCAAGAAGTGGCTCACTGTGTGTGTGGTGGACACATGCTATGACTTGAATGTGTCTCCCAAATTTCTTGTGATGGAAATCAAATTCACACAATGAGGTAATTAGGATAATTAGGGAATAAGATGGGTTCCCAAGATGGAACTAGTAGCTTTATAAGAAGAGGAGGAGAGATCTGAACTGAGACGCACACTCTCGGCCCGCTGCCATGTGATACCCTTGCCCTTGCCAGATGCCCACCCTCACAATCTCGGGCTTCCAAGCTCCAGAACAATAACAACTCTGTCTCTTTTCTTTAGTGACAGTACTATGCTGCAGCAACAGAAGGCAAACTAAGACCGTATTTTTTTCCTTTTTTTTTGCAGTTTTGACCAGGGCTGAGTTTGAACCCACCACCTCTAGTATATGGGGCCAGCGCCCTACTCCTTTGAGCTACAGGTGCTGCCCAGACAGTATTTTTTTGTGTTTGTTTCTCATCTATCACTGTTGGTATTTTTTTTTCTTAATTACAGATTATTATGGGATACACACATTTCGGTTACATAGTTTGTTTTTGTAAGGTTAAAGTCAGAGTAACAGGTGCGTCCGTCACTCAGAAAGTGTGCAACATACCTGGGCAACGTGCCCACTGGGTGGGAATTTACTTAGACCCCTCCCTCCCCCCGACTTGAAGTTCATTGAGTTTTGCTTCCATATGAATATATAGGTGTTGATCAACTAGTTCCAATTTAGTATTTAGTACTTGAGGTGTTTGTTTTTCCATTCTTGTGATACTTCATGTAGGAGAATGGTCTCCAATTTCAT
The DNA here is from genome assembly GCA_963574575.1 of Galagoides demidoff. Taxonomy (NCBI): domain Eukaryota; kingdom Metazoa; phylum Chordata; class Mammalia; order Primates; family Galagidae; genus Galagoides; species Galagoides demidoff. The sequence goes on along the minus strand of CAUYQV010170679.1, from coordinate 37,051 downwards.
CCAGGTTGTTATACAAGATCTCCTTCTTTTTATGGCTGAATAATATTCCACAGTACACACACATCACCATTTATTCATCCATTCGTGTATTGACTTGAGTGCAAGTGTCTTTATGATAAAATTTCTCCTTTTCCTTTGGGTAAATATCTAGTAGTGGATTTCAGGATTGAATGGTACATCTACCTTTAGTTCTTCAAGGAATCTCCACACTGCTTCCCACAGAAGTTTTTCTAGTTTTCGGTGCACGAACCTTGGACGAGTGTGTCTCTCCGCACCCACACCGACACCTGTTGCTTTGGGATCATACCGTGTGAGCCACTCTCAGTGGGGTTAGGGGACATCTCAGTGTCTGTTGCCATCTGATCTGTGAGAGTTTCCTTTGAGCCCTGTTGCTGCTGTGTATTTCACATTCATTAGAACAGGACACAGGCCTTTTTCGCTCTAGGCATCACCCACACCTCTTCATTCATGTCATTTCCGACAATCACAGGAAGTTTTGTTTTAAGAAAACTGAGAAACATACATAAAGCGAAAGCATAAAACCTGTATGTACCAGCAATCCTATTACTATATAACACTATAATTTTGTTAGATTATCCTCCTTAAAAATAATTAATAAAATGTATAGCAAATAGTACATATAAGTTAAGGTCAGTTAAGGTCATTTTATCCCCACTAACTATTCTTATTTTGCTCCCCATGAGGCAGATACAAATTTCCTGGTCCAGATTTATATGCTTATACACAGAGAAATATAAAAATAAGAAGGTATTTATCAAAGTTTCTATTTCTATATTTATATAAATGCCACCTTGCTGTTTGTAATATTCTGCAACTTACCATTTTTACTAAATATTATATGTCAGCAATCTTTCCTGGCTTGCACTTGAATTTGTTCACCAATTTCATTTGGTTGGCGAATTTCTCTATACCTTACCCTCCTTCAGCTGTGAGAGATTTGTAATGCAACTGGAAGCCTGAAATGGCAACCCCCATCCCTCCCCACAGATATCACATCATCATTGTGATCATTTCCAGTGAATTTTAGAATCAATTTTTCATGTCCCGCAAAAGGTTGTATTGATATTTGGCTGAAAATTGCATTTACCTATTAGTTCTATAGAAAATTTATGTATTTTAAATGGTGCATTTTCCCTGCATTTTTTAACAGCCTTCAGAAAGACAGAAAGTACATATATATGTGTCAACACTTATTCTTAGGGACCATTAAGTTTTCTTGGATGTAGACTTAAAATAACATTATTGTACAATCTAATTTTTTATTATAGAAAAATACCAATGATTTTTGTCATCATTTCTCTTACATTTATTGATCTGCCATGTTGTTAATATTTGTAGATTTTCCTTTTTTTCTTTTTTTTTTTTTAGAGACAGAGAGTCTCACTTTATCACCCTTGTAGAGTGCCATGGCATCACAGCTCACAGCAACCTCCAGCTCTTAGGCGTAGGCAATTCTCTTGCCTTAGCCTCCTGAGTAGCTGGGAGTACAGTGCCCACCACAATGCCCAGCTATTTTGTTGTTGTTGTTGTTGCAGTTTGTCCGGGGCTGGGTTTGAACCCACCACCCTCGGTATATGGGGCCGACACCCTACCTACTGAGCCACAGGCAGTGCCCAACACAATTCTGCTTTAATCTTTTAGTTCTTATCTCTTTTTTTGCCTTTATTCTATTGCCTAAAATCTCCAATAATAATGTTAAACAAAAGTCATGATGTCAGGCACAATTTCCTATCTTTCTGATCTTAAATGGAAATTTCTGTATCTTTTCTGTACAGTAGATATGAACTATTTTAGGAAATGAATTCATTTATACACAGATACAATTTGATCCTATAGAACATCGTGCCTTCTTGAGACTGTCTTCTGATTATTTTTGGAAAATGTACAGAATTACTTTTTGTACTTTTTATTTAGCATCTACAAATACATGTGGCTACAATAAGCAGCTTGGTTTACATACCTTAAGTAATACCGCTTAATCAACGATTCTTTTACACTTTTTTCTATTCATTTTATAGATGTTATCTGAGATTAAGTATTAGTGCTGCTCAAAATGCATGTCACTGTCCATTTAATACATTTCACTAATTTAGTCTAACTGTACGGTTTCCCAAAGGTATTGTGCCTGAGGTTTTGCTCCAGATTCATGTAAGATTTAATGTGCAAACAAATATACTTGCCTGTGTAATATTTTGTGCTAAAATGACATGCTTTTTCAGATGGCCTAGTTATAGAACTACAATGATAGTAAATAGATAAAAAGAGCTTTACGCATCTTAAGAACTTACGCTATCAAACCCCTCAGTGATACGAGAATGAGAATGTGACCCCTTTTGCATTCTGATTATTCTCTTCATGAATATGTAAGCAATTTATTAAAATACATCTATGTAGATTTTATCTTTAAAACATGCGAAAGGGGTTCATAATGGTGACACACATTTCAATGTGAAACAATGAATAACTGGCCGTAATGCATTTTATTTTTTGCCATAAAACATCAGTGTCCTAAATCTGCTAAATTACTTTTGAGATGCTTGAGTGGTCTTGAGACTGTTATCTACCATGCTAAACCAATCAAGCACTGAGGAATAAAATTGTATTGATAATTCTCCTTTAACTATTACACAAAATAAGGTTTCTATACCTATATATGTAGATTTTAATTTGTTTCCAAGATTTATAAACAGTGGTATTAAAATGGAAATGAAGAGCAGGCTAACTCCAACTTGTTTTCTAATCCTTGATGTGAAGCAGTGGCTAAGTTAATTATCAAGACAAGTCATGCGAGTATCTGAATTCAAAATATGTAGCAAAAACTTTGTTGTTTAATTAATGCTTAAGTACGGCTTGGCACCTATAGCTCAATTGACTAAGGCACCAGCCACATACACCAGAGCTGGTGGGTTCGAATCCATCCCAGGCCTGCCAAATGACCAAAAATAGCTGAGCATTGGGGTAGGCACCTGTAGTCCCAGCTACTTGGGAGACTGAGGCAAGAGAATGGCTCACAGAGGTTGCTGTGAGCTGTGATGCCACAGCACTCTACTCAGGGCAACAGCTTGAGGCTCTGTCTCAAAAAAATTAATGCTTAAATACCAAAGTTCAAATTCTAATGATTTGTCCATATCTGTTCTTCCATTAGTATCTCCCTTTTACTTTTATGTATTCCAGCAAATCTCCATTCTAAATATTGATCCCCTTAGGAGGACATCTTAAAACCTCCTGCCTGAGTTTATTCACTCCTACTCTGCTCTCTGCCAAAAGACTTTTCTCTTTCCCAATATTTGCCAGACAGACTCTACCTAAATGTCAAATCATCTTCTGAAAAGCCCACTGCATTTTATGAAAAAATATAAGCCAACTTTACCCTAGTATTTATTTTAAGCTCCCTAAGCTCAGATTTTAGCAAATAGTGGATATATCTTTAAATTTTTATTTTAGAAAACAGGAATATCAGTTAAGAGACTTTTACCCCCGAGATATAGAAGGTCCTTTCAGTTTCACGATTAGACCCCTTTCTTCCCACCCTCTCCCCTCTCCCTGGCTTCTCACTGGTCACCAGGCAGGCCATCCCCCCCGTCATTACTGACATTTCCCAGATCCCCAGATTTTCATTATCATCCATGTTGCCATTGTTAGGTCGTGACTTGAGTATGAGCTTAGGTCATGACCAAAGTAGCCCTTTTCCTTCATTTTTACCCTCACGTAACTCTAATCCATCTTACAAACTACTTTCATTTCAATGCATTTCTAAGAGGCCAACCTGTCATGTAAGAGACTCGCTTCAAAGTATCCATTAACGCTCTGGGGCCCTCAGAAAATTTAATCTCAAACAATTATGCATGTCTCTTAATAACGTAGCTTCTCTTTTCTACAGAAGACCTGCTCAAACATACTTGCACATTAACAGCAATTTTCTAAACTTTATTTCTAAATAAGCTTTAATAGAATTACAGTGTAGGTAGATAATAATCATGTTTTATTTCAAAGGTTTGGAGTAAACATCATCTGTGTTGCTAATTGAGGATTCCTCACATGTAAAATGTCACAAAGTTCTTAGGTTAACCATGGCCAGGAGATGTTATACAAAATAAGGTTTTTTGAAAAAGAGAGAGTGCGACCATAGTCATAGAACTTTCATTACAACATATTGTTATAACTGTTCTAGTAGTAGTTATTGGTGTTAAACTTTTGTCCCTAATATATAAATTAGACTTTATCATAGGGTTGTGTATATATATATATGTGAGAAACGTTGGCTACATAGGGTTGGGTTTGCCAGAATGTATTCCTTAAAAGGTTGGAATTATTTCATCAGCAATTAAAACCTGTAAATGTTATTTTCATATAAGTAGATGATCTCCCAACATCAAGAAGTAGGAAAGATGGCATTTCTGCATCCATACAAACTGGACAAATCATTAAAGTCTCCACAATTTCAAACAGGACATCATAATTGAGAGCATTTTTGAGCAACTGTTATCCGTTGAGAAACCTGGTTCTAGAAAAATCTTCTCAACGGTATCATCTGAGTTCTGATTTTGTTTACTGTACCTCCAAGAGCAAGTCTCCAGAAAACCTGGCCTATCGGCTACACAAATGGACCAAGATTACACACACAGTGAGAAATGCGGGGCCACTTTGACAGTGTTGGTAGCTGGGGTTGGTGACTTTAATTCATTCTTGCTGACAATAGTTAAAGTAATAAGTTTACTGAACTCATCCCTCTTTTAGCAATCCATGAAAGAATTTATCTTTGTAATTCTTACAAAACTGGACATACAACCATATGATCCAAAGCGTTTTTCAAATGACAAAGATACGTGCCAGAAAGAATATGGAAAAGAGGGAAGAGATATTACACCCTTGGTATATGTAATAAATATCTATTTCCCTTTCATCCCTTCTCCATACAGTGAAAGTATGAGGGTAATGAACAAAAGGAAAACTCACAACCCAAACCCAGTATCCATGTAGGAGAGGTATCATGGTCATAAGAAAATGTGGGCGGAGCTGAGGGTGGAGGAGGGGCCTTGGCCTTTAGTAGAACCTCAGAGAATTCTCCAGCAGGCGGCCACTTCCAGTGGACAAAGGCAAAGACCTTTTGTTAGAAACAGGATTTAGGCGCACAGCTCGGCTGTGGGAGCTGAACCCTGTTGGATATTATGGCTCATCCAACATAAGAAAGAGCTCAGAACTATCCGGGCAAGCCATCTCCTCAAGACACAAGCAAAGAAACTCCCCAGGGATGGTGCACTGGACGTCTAACCTTGGTCAGTAAGATTTATCAAAGTTAATTCACTTCATCCATCTACTCAATATGCTCTGATTTGAATACAGGTAATATGCCAAGATTTAAACCATTAGACTCTTAGATGACATTAGTCTCTTGGATTACATGAATGAATACAGCAGACAAATATCTCTGTGCCTCTCTCTCTCTCTCTCTCTCTCTCTCACACACACACACACACACACACATCCCATATCAGACTTTCATGAAATGTGTGGATTCATCTCACAAGCACTCCTATAGATGATTATTCTTTAAATAACTATTTTGATAATAAATCCTCTTATTTGAGTACAGATAATTGAAAAGAGAATAGAACAAGAGCTCTATAAATCCATTATAAAGGGAAACCCCATTAATAAAAGAAATAAAAATCAAGACACATTTTAGGGGGGAAATACTTTGTCACAGAGCCCCCCAAAATGATTAGCTAATTAATCATGAGGTTAAAAAAAATAATAAAAATATTCACTGCTAATACAGCTCAACATAGAGATGTACATGATCAAGAAGGAAATTATAAAATAATATAAATGTGTTTAAAAAATAAGCAGGCAGAGCTCAGGAAGGAAGTCTGATAGAAATGTAAAACCATCAGAGAATTCACACCAGAAGGAGCAAGGAAGAGAATGAGCTGAAAACAAATACATTGTGCATAAGGTTAAAAATGTCAATTAATGCAAATGAACAGACACAGAAAACAATTCAATATACGCATAACTGATACTCTTAATGAATACAAAAGAAATGAGACAAAAAATGGTGGTAAAATTCAAAGAAACATTCTTAAAATAAAAAGATTTCAGTCTCCAAATAAAAGATACTCCAATATCTCTCATAAAATTGATGCACAATTATTATTATTATTTTGAGACAGAGTCTCATGCTGTTGCCCTGGGTAGAGTGCCATGGTGTCATAGATCACAGCAACCTCCACCTCTTGGGCCCAAGAGATCCTCCTGCCTCAGTTTCTCTATTTTTTATTTTTAGTAAAAATAGGTCTCCATTTTTTGCTCAGGCTGGTCTTGAACTCATCAGTTCGAGCAATCCACCTGCCTCTGCCTCCCAGAGTGTTAGGATTACAGGCGTGAGCCACCGTGCCCAGCCCACAATTATCTTTTTTATAATTTCAGATTATTGTGGAGAGTACAAAGAGATTCCATAGTTTGCATTTGTAAAGTTAAGGTCTGATGTGGAAGTATGTCCTATGCCCAGCTAGTGTGTCACTTACTTGTCCAATGTACCCACTGGGTGAGAATATACCTAACCCCTCTGTCTTTGCCCCTACCCCACTTGAATTTTCTTGAGTTTATCTCTCTTTGAGCATGTAGGTACTAATCTACCAGTTCCAGTTTAGTACTGGATACATGTGATGTTTGTTTTTTTGTTCTTGAGACACTTCCCTTAGGAGAATGTTCTCCAATTCCATCCATGTGGTTACAAAAGTTACAGCATGCCATGGAATATTACTGAGCCATCAGGAGATGATACACGAATATCTTATTGAGTCTAACCTTATGATATTTTTCCAGATTTCAAAAGTAAAATAAAAGCCATCATGAATCTCAAGGAAGTAAAGTAAAAGGAAATCATGTTATATGATCTACAAAGGGACCGAGTCAGGCTGCCCCAGGCTTCTATGCACCATCATCCAACAGCATAAAACAGTGGAGTAACATCTGTACTGACAATAGTGAAAAAAGCTGGAGGGATTCACTAACTTTCTATATTCCTAAACTAGCAATAAAAATTTTAAGATATTTGGAGAAAGGCAGATATTTCCAAGCATACATTAATTCAGGAACTATGGTTGCCATGAGTAACATTATAAGAATCATTAAGGACAATACTTCTCAACAAAGGAATACATGGGAATAAGTTTTCAAAGGTCTGACAGTAAATTCAAATCTATTTAAATGTAACAATTAGACAACATGCAATGAGGGACTTATAATGCAATACAGAATATAAGTGTCATAAACTACAACAATCCCAATATAATAGCATAACTAGCAGAGTTTTAAAAGTAAAAATGTATAAAAGTGAGTGTTCAAAATTATGGCTCTCCATCATGAAAACAAATAAACTATACGAGAAAAACCTACATCAATCTCATGTAGCTCAACTGATAAAGCCACGTTCTACCTTACACCTGTATTTTAGAAATGCCCAGATAGTTTTCCCTAATAGGAGCAGAACAAGCCTAATTATTTTACATTTTTCTCTCTCATGTTACACATATATAACATGTATGTGTAATCCAAAAGATTCCCTTTTTGGAATCTTTTTTTTTTTTTTTTTGCCATTTTGGCCAGGGCTGGGTTTGAACCTGGTATATGGGGCTGGTGCCCTACTCCTTTGAGCTACAGGCATAGCCCTCTTTTGGGAATTTTAATGCAAGTTTTTTCCCACTGGTATTTATTATTCTTTGTAATCTTGCTCTGTTTTATCTTGTATATTATTTTGCCCAATTCCTTAATGATAGCAGTAGTCATTTTTACCTCTCTAAATGTGCAAGTAATTCCATTATTTCACTTATACTGCCATATTTTTAAGAGACTTATATATTCCTCTCCTACTAGAGGCATTCATTTTACTCCGTACTGGCCGCTGTACTCAGAAGCTGGGGACGAAGCCGTGAAGAGCCAAAGTCTCTCTCTGTGGATCTCACACCCTACCGATCACGAGTTCCTTGCAATAGGATCCATATGATCTGCCTTCTGGCATCTGCAATACCAACTCCAGCATGTGAAAAGTCGCAGAAGGGGGGAATGAAGAGAATCCTATCACTTGATAACATAGAATGTCAATCCCTGTTCATCAGTGAGACAGAAAATGCTATCTTTTTCTAATATAAAGGTGTATTGTGTATGCCTTTAGCCTTATTAAATGTCATGTATTAAATTCTGCATACAGTACGTATCATTAGAGAAGAAGACAGAAGTACATTCACGCACAGGAGCACACACAGTACTTAGGACCTGACTGTGTAGAAATGAAAAAGTGGGAAAACTTGAAATGACGGACTGCTCACGTCTGTGGCCAACAGTGGGAATACGATGTATTGAAGATACAGTCCTCAGACATACATTTTTTATTCGATTGCATATTTAATTATTTAGGGATTTCCTGTGGAGCAGCAATGACCTTTGTTACACCTCTTCCTCCCGCTTGCCATTTAGACATTTCCTACTCTCTTAACTCCTTCAGGACAGAGGATATTGGGGACATGAGGACACTTTCCTTCCCGCCAGCAGCCCCAGTGAAAGGTTAGGAGATGGAGATATTTAATAAACTGGCCTCAATGTGACTAGGGAATTACATGTGAATTTCAATTCATTCTATTCATGTACCTCACTATTATCTTGGATAATTAGAGTTAGTTTCTGATTTAAAAAGAAATGTTGGTTGTGGTGATAATTATGATAGGACAAAAGACAGATGACAGTAGAATTGGACATTTTCTACGTACAGATGACATTTATTAATTCCTGGAAATATCCATAGTATTATTTCCAACATGTATTTTTAAACATACAAAGTGTTTAATGCTCCACATTATATAGAAAATTCTATTTCACTAAATGAAGAGTTGAGAATGACATATTTTTCATTGAGATGAAAGATAGAGAAACGTAATCTATCAGCTATTCAACAACCACTCACACTTTATTCCACTCCTAGGTGCTGAGCACTCTTCTAGGAAGTGCGGGTACCTTAGTGAATAAGAGACGGGAAGTCTCTTCAGTTATGGAGCTGACATTCTGGTCAACTCCCTACATATTCAGGCCTCTCCCAGGAGGTGGCATTTGAACAAAGAGAAGACATTCAAGACCTACTCTCATTTCCATCATGACCATAATTTGAATAGCTAAGTTATAATAGATACTTGAAATACTGATGAATTTTAAGAGTACATACTCAGTGGGGGTGATAATCCAATATGTAATAAAATGTAAAGATTGAGCTCACCTATTTTACACAAAGAAATTTTACTATAGCTACATAAAATATTAAAAACCAAAAATGTTCTATCTGTGAGTTATTTCCTTCTACAAAATGTTAGCGAAAAATTTTAAAAGTAACCTAATGATAAAGGTATTATTTAATTCCCATGGAGACAATAAGGATAACTTTAAAAATTAAGAGAATAGCAAATGAACTTGTATCGAATACAAGTGTGGTAGAAACTCACAAATTTCTTGATCAGAAATAGATCTGGATTAATGATGAAATAATAAGGGCTAATTTTTTTTATAAGAATCATTTTATACAATAGAGAAGTTACTATCTTTACATCTAGAATGAAAACTTTATGCCCTATTATGCTCTTTTAGAAACTAAAAGAACTTTATTTTTTGTTTCATTCACCACTCATTTATATATAACCATAATGAAGAGAGCATTCAGAAGAGATGGAGGTCTTAAGAAAAAAAAAAAATCAGAGAATTTTAAATGTAGGAAAGATTACAAAAAAATTAGAATCAAACCAATTTTTAAAGAAATGGTGTTTTCTTAGAATATGTTCTTACACTAATAAGATGACCTGAAATATTCACTTACAGAAACATCACTCTCAGGGCACCTAGTCTTTAATTAAATACAACAAAACGTTTTAAGACTAATTCTTCCTCTCAGAATTGTCCTCTAGGGTAATATCAACCTGTTTTATACTTCACTGTATAAAGTGTATCCAGTGGAAGAATTCTAATATCCCAAAGAAAGCACACAAAAAGAAAAAAAGAGTTTTTCCTTTCCTGATGGCTCCAATCTTTTCCCGTGGGGACTTAGTGGGATAATCAAGTATAGGTCAAACCCAGGAACTGGGCTGGTTAGTTGAAAATCTCACTTATTGAGTCCCAGAGACCTTGGCGTCTAGAAAATTTGTATTTCTTGTTGCTTGACTTGAGTTCTCTGTAGATTCTTGTTATCAGGTCTTTGTCAGATTTGTAACATGCATAAAACTCTTCTCCCATTCTGAAGGCTGTCTGTTTCCTTTGGTTGTGGTATCCTTATCTGTGCAGAAGGCTTAGCTTCATCAAATCCATTTATTTATTTTCGGTGTTGCTGCTATTTCCAGAGAGGGTCTGCCTCATATAATCCTCTCCCACATCAATATTTTCAAGTATTTTCCCTATACTCTCTTCTGCAATTTTTACTGTTTAACACATTAAATTTAAATCTTTTGTCTAGCAAGAATCAACCGAAATCTGCAGATGCTGGTATGGATGTGGGGAGAATGGAACACTTCTACACTGCTGGTGGGATTGCAAACCAATACAAACTTTATGGAAAGAAGTACAGAGAATTCTTTTTTATATAGCATTATCTTTATTGTTTTGGAAGGGTTTTTTTTTTTCTTTTTCTTTTTTATTGGTTCATTCAGGGTACAAGGATTTAGGATATTATGGTTGCATTTGTCATACAAGTTCCTCTTATATTTGTGTCCTCCCTCAAGAAGTGTGTCACACCCCCAGAATTGTGCCCATTAAGTGGGAGCACACCCATCGCCCTTCCTCCTCCCCCCTTCCTCTCCCTCATACTCCTGCCCCTCACCTTCAATTGATTAGAGTTCTTCTCTTATGTGGGTAATAGATCATCTACCAGCTTCATATTAGAGTTGAATACATTGAATTCTTGCTTCTTCACTCTTATAATACTTTACTAAGAAGAATGTGCTCCAACTCCATTTAGATTAATACAAAAGATGAAAAGTCTCTACCTATTTAATGGCTGAATAGTATTCCATGGTATACATATGCCACAGTCATTTTATCATAAGGACATTTGCACTAGCTTATTTATCACAGCTCCATTTACAACTGTCAAAATGTGGAAACAACCTAAATGCCCACCAACCCAGGAACAGATTAACAAACAGTAGTATATGTATGGAGAATTCTTAAAGAACTAAAAGTCGACCATCCATTTAAGCCCCCAATTTTATTTCTAGGCATCTACTCAAAAGAACAAAAATCATTATTACCACAAAGACATCTGCAGCAGAATATTTATTGCAGCTCAACTCATAATTACAAGTCCTGGAAGCAACCCTAAAGCCCATCAACCCATGAATGGATTAACAAACTGTGGCATATGTATACCATGGAATATTATTTAGCCATAAGAAAAGATGGTGACCTTACATCTTTTATGCTTACTTGGATGGAGTTGAAATGCATTCTTCTTAGCAAAGTACCTTAAGAATGGGAAAAAAGGCTCGGCACCTGTGGCTCAAGCACCTAAGGTGCCAGCCACATACACCTGAGCTGACGGGTTCGAATCCAGCCTGGGCCCGCCAAACAACAATAATGGCTGCAACCAAAAAATAGCCGGGCATTGTGGTGGGCACCTGTAGTCCCAGCTACTTGGGAGGTGGAGGCAGGAGACTCGCTTGAGCCCAGGAGTTAGAGGTTGCTGTGAGCTGTGATGCCATAGTGTTCTACCCAGGGGGACAGCTTGAGGCCCTGTCTCACAAAAAAAAAGAATTTGAAAAAAATATCAAATGTACTCAATACTAATATGAAATCAATAGATAAACAATTATACATCCATACACGATAAAACACAAATATAGTCTAGCAAGGGGGAGGGGACAAGAAGGAAAGGGGAAGAGAGAGGAAGGTGATTGGCAGGAGGAGGGAGGGCATTGGCTTGACCTCACTTAATGTGCACCATGTGTGGGTGTTCAGCCTCCTGCGTGAAGGGCTCAACTACAACTTGAACTTTACCTTAGAAGTGAGAACAATGTAACCTAAACATTTGTCCCCTCATATTAATTTGAAATTAAAAAAAAAATTAGTCTTGTCTAAGTATTCCAAGGGTATAAAGATCCTTTGTACAAGGATAACAAGATCCTTTTTTACTTCTCACCAACTAACCTGGAGCATAAGCCAGGGGATAAAGGATAGGAAGAAAATTAAATAGGCAAACAGAATCCACAATCTGAAATCACAGGTGCACACGCTCCACATGCAGGTGAAGTGCACATCTCCAGCAGCAGGTGCCCCGGGGGTCAGGTTCCAGATTTAGCAGTACAGGTGTTGACCAGTGGAATAGGCAAAAATGACAGTTTGCAGTAGGAGAAGCCAGGGATGCTGAGTCCGAAAGGATGAGGCCAGGACAGGATAAAATTTAACCTAACAAAAATGTCAGTGTGGCTGTTCACTACAGATGGGGAGTTACTGAGAGCAGGGACGATATCTTACACTCCTATTAGCCAGGATTGTTCCTATGGACTTGTGAGACATACTAAGCAAAAAGAGGTGAAGAAAGGGATAAGCTGTTTCCAGGCTAGGGAAAATCATCATCTTCCTTAATTTTATACATTTTTCCTAATGTGCAAGAATGAAAATCAGATGTTCAGCCTCTACCAGCAAAGCAGTTATAATCAGCCCTTTGCAATTATTTATTTACAAGGTATGGCACCCCTGCCGCCATGATGAAAAACCTACTGCACCTATCACGAAGACCTCCACCATTTCTCTTTGCTTCCACCTCATCTGGGCGGTCTAGGCTTGCTGATACCCACAAAGTTCCCCATGGGGTGAGTCTGGATTGAGCTTCCCAGGTCATGCTTCAGAGCACTAGAGAAGCCAGTGAGGGCCTCCAGTTCTGTTCACCCCCTGCAGAACCCACCAGCCCAGGAACAGCCTCTCTGTCTAGTGTTGGACCAACCTGGAGAAAAGCAGGGAGTGGCAGAATCAACATGGGACTTTTCTTGCACTTTCAACGTGACTTTCATTCAGTTTTGCCAATGATGCAGGTGGCTTAAGCATATTTACGAGTATTGGCACTTTCTAGAAGGCATTCTGGTTTGCTCATGCTGCTATTGACCTTCCTGTGAAGGAGCTCGAGACTTCCTATTTCACCATTTCATTGACATCCTAGGTATTGTTTTTGTTGTTGTTGTTTGTTTTGTTTTGTTTTTTTCTATACCATTTAGACTATTTCTATTCCTAGCGTGGTAACGGTTTGGTCATGAAAGGTATGAGGTGTTTTGTTGTTTTTTTTTTCAAATGCTTTTGGACATTTTTACTGAAATGATATTAAAGTTTCTCATCTTTGGCCTCTTAACAAGGTAAATTGCACTGGTTGATTTTTAAATATTAAATCAAACTTGCATTCCTGTGATGAAGCCTACTTATTTGGCCATGACATATTAACATATTTTTACACATTGCTGGATTCAATTTGCTAATATTATGCTAAGTAATTTTCAATCTAAGATCTCTTTCCTCCTTTAATTCTGTCAATTTTGCACCTAATTTTTTGAAAGCTTTCTTATTATGTGCTCACACTTTTATGATTATTATTAACAAGTCGATCTTTTGATCATTACTAAATAGCTCATTTTTTCCTTTGATAATAATTTGGATCTTTGAAACTTTGTACTAAATATTAGTACTTGCTCTAGGGATTTAAATATATATCCATAACTTTTCAAAACCTACTTAAAATTAATACTCTATAGCTCCACATAAAATAGAAACATTGTAAATTTATAGGTCCATTTACCCTTGATCTTTTATGCTTTCCTTATGCCTATGTATTACAAACATTAAGATAACATTATAGTTATTCTTTGAACAGTAGTAATGCGTTTTAAAGACATTAAAAGGGGAAATTATATTTCCCTCATTATTTACTATTTCTGATGTTTTTCAATCCTTCTTGAAGACTTAAGTTTTTCTCAGGGTTTACTTAACTTCACATTGAAGAATATCCTTTGGAATTTCTTATGGTGCCTGGAATTCCAATTTATGGCAATATTAACTTTAATTTAGTGAAAGTATCTTTATTTTGCCTTTGTTCTTGGGGGACATTTTGTTATATCTTGTCTTCCTGCACTCAAATGATATTGCTGCACTGTTCTTTGGTAAGCATGGTTTATAAGAAGTCAAGGTCCCTTCAAATAATAAGTGCTCAGTATATTGTTTTACTCTGGTTGATTTCTATATTTTTTCTTTATCTTTTGAATTCAGTAGTTTGATCATTCTATGCTTAACCATGTTCTTCCTTATAAAATCAACACTCTGCTTTATGGGTTCTATCACCATGAATTCGATTGATCACAGATCCAAAATATTCAGGAAAATATCATACCCATACTCAACCTGTACAAACTTTTTGTCATTATTTTCCAAACAATACAGAATAACTATTACATAGTGTTTAGATTTTATTAGTTATTACAAGTACTGTAAAGATAATTTAAAATGCATAGGAAGATGCAAGTTATATGCAAAAACTACACCATTTTGCAAAAGGAACTTGAGCCTCCACGGATTTGGGGACACACAGCATCCTAGAACTATCTCGCACGTGATGCATCTTTGCAGAATGGTTGACCATCTATGATTCAGGTAAGTTGTATCCAGGTATGTGGGTGCATGAGGACGCTTTGTGAACTTACCAGTGTGTCACTGTGCCTCATTAAGGTAGCTACATAGATTTGGGGTGAAGATAATGTATGGGAGGTGTAAACTAGTTTGTTGATGTTCTAATGTTTGATATAGTGTCTAAAATTCTTGTTTGACACAAATACACTTTCTAAATATATCACTTTTTAAAAAAAGATTTCCGTGTCTCCATAATCACATAGCACAAGTACTCAACATTGTATGGAGTAATTCCAAATGTTTCTGTTCTTTGGGGTAAGAGATTCACTGGTATCAGTTGGGTAGAAGAGAATTTTGATTCCATTATTAAAGTGTTATAATCTTGCAAATTTGCCAATGCAGCGACTACCACCACGATTTATACTTCCAATAGGAGGTTAAAAACAATACAGTGCAATCTGATTTCCATATTGAGTATCCAAGAGAGATTGTGTCTGCTTTCACTTAGGGGTTTCAATATATTTCTAACAACTGCAGAAGTACACTGCAAGTTTTATTGCCTGAACAAAGAAAGCTGATGAGTATTGTGTTGAGAATTTGTGCCTGTCTGCAGGCAGTTATAAAATGGCAGTAATATAATGATTCTGTCACCCCACATCATCCATCATCTGTCTTGTCATTAAGATAGCTTAATTTCCATAATGGCTATATTGCATAATCACTTTTCAATGCATAATTATTAAATGGAGTTAAGCAGTGTGTGGGCCAAGTGTCTGGATCATCAGTTCCAAGCAGTGAATGCCACAAAGATGAGGCTGGCAGCTGTGTTACACAGGCAGCAGTGTGTTCAGCCCGTTTCTAGAAAGAATCAGTAAATTGAATGGAAAGTATGATATCTGTGCATTATAGATTGCGCAGTTTTCTGTAAGCTCCAAATTGGTATATTTTGGTTGTTTTACACACCATTTCCTCCACTTGTGTCCATTAAAATCCACTGAACTGATCATTCTACAAATCCCTGGAAATCTGAAGCTCTAGCCTGGATGAAAATTTATGTAATTTTATCTCTTGGAACTTAGAAGGTAGTAATAAAATATGAAACATGTACATCTTTAAAGTTTTAAAGATTTTATAAATATGATGAATAAAACAGATTTGTGATATTATTAATGCTATTCTCAAAATATATACTACATCCTAAGATAAGTGATTTAGTTAAAAGTAATGTGGTCCATTTCCTTTTATCACAGGATCAAAAAATTTCCTAAGACTTTAAAAATATAATGACATGACAGCTTATGGCATTATTTGCAGGATACCCCCAGGTTCTTAAATTTCTAATCCAAGGTGTTCTTCTCACCAACATTTGATGATTTTTATTCTTTCCATCTACTATACAATTTTAATATTGACTTTTTATCAGGTTTTCTTTCAAATGTCTATTAGTACAGTAGATGATGAGCTGGGTTTTAGACTAATTTCTTTTTCTGTGCA
Organism: Galagoides demidoff; assembly: GCA_963574575.1. NCBI lineage: Eukaryota > Metazoa > Chordata > Mammalia > Primates > Galagidae > Galagoides > Galagoides demidoff. Next base: position 20,899 of record CAUYQV010170679.1, on the reverse strand, counting down.
CTGTTCAAAATTATTGTGTCTAGAGATTTCCATTTGGTTTTTAATATTTTATACTAAAACATAACATTTTGTGCAACAATTCCTGGGCAAGAGATTATGGGAGGTGACTTAAGTTAAATACATGAGCAAAATAATGCTGTAAACTTCATGTTTTCCCTCAGTGTTCTGTGAACCTTCTTGCATACCAGTAGGTAACATCTGGATCCACCAACTCTAATTAAGCAAACACAGCAGGAAAAGATCTTACTGCTAACCCATCTGACACCTGAAAATTCCTCCTTAAACTATACATACTAATGAGAAGAAGCTTTAAGCATTATCAAAGACAACCTCTATTCTTTACTTCTAAGCCTAACAAAAGCCAATGAAATGAGAAATCTGAGTTTAAGTGTAGACACTTACCAGCTTTTCTTTTCTTTTAAAAGGGCTAATGTCATTTTCTAATTTTTTAATGTACAACAATAAACCACATTTTGCATATTAGTTTTATCATATAACTACTAAATTCAGCATATATCTTTCTACTTGAATATAAACTCTAATAGGTTTTCATTTTAATAAAAAAGAAGTAAAGCTAATTATATTCATCTTTAATAATGTGCTATTACTTCCTCAAGAAATGGGTTCCAAAACGCGACTCTATACCTGCAAGAATCTCCTGAAAATAGAATTTTAATTCACAAATAAGATTTAGTCAATACTATTTTCTCTATCTTAAAAGGTCATATTTCATATTTATTTGTTAATGTTTTTGAAAAGTATTACAGTAAAGAATCCTGATAGAAAGTTTTTTTGTTCATTGAACTACCTATAAGAAGAAAAAAATCTGGTGTACATATTCTGGAATATTCACTTATCTTAACTTCATTTAGTGTTTGCAAAGAAGAATTTTCTGTAGTAAAGCTCAATAGCTCTTCACCTGATTTAAAAAAAAAAAAGCAAGTCCTATCCACTTGAAAGGTTCCCACACCTAGGATAATTTCTTGAGAAATCATGACAAGTCCTCAACATCTGCAGCTGATAAACTGGTATAAAATGTATGAATCATATCAAGTCTTGTCCTTCATGTCCAACCCCCATCTCTCTTATCTAATACTAATAATAATTAAAAATGCACTTTATTCAAATTAAGTGCTAAGTAAGTGATTCTAAATAACCATGTGACCAACTGGAATAAGAAGTCTCTCAGAACTACCTGAATGTTATTATTTCCATGGATTTCCTGGGTTGAGGAATTTTGGAGGCCCTTCTAGAAATAGCTGCTTCACTCTCCAGATGACGAAATAATCTGTCTTTGTAATCACTGTTCTTTGTCACAGGGCACTTCAGCTGTTCCTTTGATGGAAGATGCAACATGCAAATAAATAATAATATTGATACAAGGTTTCCCCCAGTCAGGGCTGGACAAGGACCCGTGTTGTCCAGGCCTAAGCAAACAGACTTTTTCTATCCAAATTGCACTCTCTGAATACAAGTGAGACAGGAGACAAGCAGTTTCTCCAGCATTTCATGTAAGCTAGGCCCCGTCTGGAGTGGACCTCCTGCCTCTTATTCCCAGAGCAGCAGGAACTGCTTTCACTTGTCAATACCCTCAATGCATTTAATAGCCATGAAAATCTGTCATGTCTGGCAAAGTGAGATTCCCAAAACAGTATAATCCCACTAGATGGAAAAACTCACATAGGGATTTCCCACTTGAGTCCTCCCACCCCCACCAGAGTCTCGGGCACCTCTCCTTCCTTCTGTTACTCTTTATCTAATAAATCCTATCTTATCACTGATCTCTGTAGTCCTCGGGTTCATTCTCTCAATCTCTGAGACCAAGGACCTACTGCAGAAAGAGTTACCAGCAAAAATATTTTCTAAGATTCTATTTATCAGTTTTCCTTATGATAATTTTATTGGATATAATACACCACTCAATTTTTAAAAATGAGTATACCCACATGAACTACACTTCTATTAAGATAAAAAGTTCCTTTATGCTACACCAGGGTTCCCCCAAGACTACCCCCCAGGCTTAGTGATTTGCTAAGAGGACTCCCAAGACTCAGTATATAGTCATACTCATGTCAGTGATTTATTACAGAACATGGATAAAAAGCAAAATCAGCAAAGGGTAAAGATACAACAAAGTCTGGAAGAAGCCAGGTGCAAGAGCCCAAGAGTCTCATCCCATCGGAGTCACACCAGATGAACTTATGTCATCCCGTAGCAAGTTGTAATGGCAAGTGTGAAATGCTGTCTACCATGAAGGCTCTTCAGAGACTCAGAGCCCATGGTTTTGATTAACACCGACCCTATAGGCTCACTCTCCCTAGCATGTATAAAAATTTCAGGCTCAAGAAAGAAAGCAAGTGTTCAGCATAAAGAAATTGTTTGCACAAACAGTTTAAGTGGGTGAATCATTCTTATAAAATGGTAGGAACTCTTGAAATAAAAATTCCCAGATACCAGCCAAGAGCAGTCCTACAAGCAGGCTTTTCAAAGGGTCATAGTCTTCCACCCACCGTGTTAACACTGTGCTGAGCGTGACCACCGCGAGTCAATCCTCCCCCAAATCACAGATCTGCTTTCCATCAAAATAAGATCATTCTGCCTAGTCTAGATATTCATGTAAATGGAATCAAATAGAACATGAGGCCACTTAACTATTTAGTTTTCAAACATATTTTATAACTTCTAAATGTTTTGAGTTTTGATTTAGTTGGCATTTTATTTTGCAACATTTTTTTTAGCTCAGGGCACCATGACCATCAGCTGTTTGGTCACATAATCAGTACAGCACAGACAGTTCAAAATATCATGGGAGTGTTTGGAAAGGATGTGGATAATGAATTCATAGTATGTCAATGGTTTGAGAATTTCCATTCTGTGATTCTAATCTTCAAAATAAACTGCTGGGTGACCTGACCCCAAGGCTGAAAGCTGGAGTGGAAGCGAATCTATCTCAAACCACACGTGAATTAGCAGCAAGATCTGACGTTGCTATTTTCACATTAGACCATTTGAAACAAAATGGTAAGGTAAAGAAGCTGGAGAGATGGGTTTTACATGAATTAAATGAGTGTCAGAGGAGACATCATCCAAAGCTTGCCTTTCTTTGCTGTCATGACACAAAGGCAAACCATTTCTATACCATATTGTTGCAAGTGATAAAGCATGGATTTTTTTGATAATTGAAGGAATTTGGCACAATAGTTGGATAAAGACAAAGTGCTAAAATACAATCCAAAACCAAATATTCATCAAAAAAAAGTTGATGGTGTCTGTCTGGTGGTTAAGCACTGGTATGTGTATTATCCAATAAAGCTTACTGAGAACTGGTCAATCATTAATAGAAGAAATCTCCTGCAACCAATTAGACAAAATGATGAGGATGTTGGTGATTAAGCAGTCAAGATGATTGATCAATAGACACAGGTCAAGATTGGTCAATACAGATGGGTCAAGACAACTCTGTTGCACAAACAATGCTGCTCAAACTATAGAAGCTGGACTTGGAAACTATCGTCCTCTGTATTTAGCAGACCTTGCACCAACTACCACTTCTTTCAGAATTTGGACCAGTTCTTGTAAGAAAAAATATCTAATTCTCAAGAAGCTGCAGAAAACACCTGTTGTGATTTCACTGCCTCTTTCTCTGCAGGCTGATTCTTTGCTGCATAAACAATCTACAGTTAAGATGGCAGAATTTTGTCAACAGTTTTGAAGTACAATTTGATTACTTGTGCTGTTTCTTATTTTATATTAATAAACTGAATTTTTGATTCAAAATCAAAAATTTTAATGCATTCTTTCAAGAGTTTCATTTCTTTAAAATTTTGCACATCCTGATTCTTCTGAGTAATACAATTTCTTCTCCCTCCTTGTTAGTAGAAAGGACATGTACTTATCTTTGAAATTCCACCTAAGTAGACATCTTATCCACAAAGTGCCTTTCTGATTTCCCTTGTCAAACTTAAAAACATATCCCTCTTTTGTGTCCCTACCTTTTGGATGTTTTTCTCATGAAATGTCATTTTGCCTTCTAATGTGGGATCTTGTCTTTACTGTGCAACACATACGGTGAATTCTAAGCTTTTTGAAGATAATAAAAGATTTTTTCTTTTAATGTTTCATTTCTCATAGCTTTAAACACTAAAGCCCTACAAAATAATAAGCCAGAGATATTTGCATCATTATTCTATTCATATTTCACATCATTGTATATTCATTAAAATGACTTTCTTCCCTATTAACACTGTTTGGTCAATTAGCCGATTTTTAACATCACATGAAGAAGAATGTCACTAGTGAAATTGGATTTTTCTCATCTTAGATCTTAACATAAAAAATTTGCTCTTTCTTAGATTTTATGTTCAGAATAGTTTCAAATGTTTGTGTCTTGATCATAAAACACTCTTCAAACATTTTAAATGTAAAAATTTTAATTCTATTATTCCTCTACAGAAACAGATTTAGTTCATCAAATTCTCTGTTTTGAAATAAAATAAGGCTCAGTTGCCTTCTTAGACTTAAAAATATGCTCATCCAATAACATAATCTTTAACATCATAATTCATCCTTGAAATAGCCTGCTATGTCAGTGGGGAGGGGAGGGTGTCGTTTGTTTGTTTGTTGAAAAAAGGAATGGAAAGTTTATTACTATGCTGGCAAGGGAGGAACAATGGCAGACGATTTGTCTCAAAAAACCAGTCTTCTCTTTCAGGTCCCTGCCCTAGCTGAAAACAGAAAAGTGGAAATGAGCCTACGAAGCACCTTCAATGATCCACACATTGTAACAAATGTTGGAAATGAAAACCTTGGATCCATCATACCAAAGAGGCAAATTCTGTTTATTGATTGAAAAACTATCATTAAAATTTTCCCAGGATATTCATAGCTTACATTATACCAGTCATCTTCCTTAAAGTCTAATAATTAGGTCCAAGAACAATATAAGACCATTTAGTAAAATTAATTAAAAAGCTTAGCCCAAGGTCATAAGGAAGAAGCACGATGGCAACAATTCCTTCCCTTCTATTATATTTACCATGTAAAACTTGACAGTCAGCTTAGGCTTAATTCGTATTTAAAACGATAATTATATATTTATGAAAGTGGAATTGAAGTAGTTAAAACTGAAGTGATTAATAATTTTCCCATTTAATCACCATATGTATAATTTATTACAAAATACATATATCTTATAATTAATTTCCAGACTATAAAGGTATTAAATCATGTGTTATCTTTTAAAAATCTACTAGTATAATTACTTATATATAATTTTAAAATATTCTTTAAGTGCATTACAAAGCCTGAGGCATAAACATGTATTTTAAAGTATGTATTCAACAAAAGCTTCCATCATTATGAAGTCTGCTATATTCAAGCATGTAATCTCTTTACTGAAAATAGAGATTTTGTTCTCATAAAGTCTATGGTGATGCAAAATTGAGATGGGCAACAAACCTGGATGATGACATAGTCAGGATCTAACAGTTCCTAAAGCAGTCAAAGCTATGGAAAAGAGGTTATTAAGATTAAATTAAAGGCCATTCTTCAGCTGTATTTGTTATCTAAATCTGTGATTTAAGGGGACAAAAATAGCTGCTGGCAATTAAAATACTGCATCGTTTCAAACCATAGTTAACATAAATCACTCTGAGTCATTTTGGAACATAATTAAGTTAATATAAAGATATTTTGCCAAAATAGTTAATGAGCATATAGGCTTAATTAACAGAAGTAAACTATTTAAAAGAATATTCTCCAGAATAGAAAAGCTGATCCATTAAGGAACAGGAAAAAAAAATGTGTATATTATTACATATTTAATGTTATCTTTGTAAAAAATAAGGAAGGTTAAGTTCTGCTGTTGTTAAAGAACTTATTGATAATCAGATGAGTGTATATAATTAAAAATATGTACAGTAATTATAATCGATAAACATCTTTTCTCTCTGGGAAAGTACACACCTTAAACTCTGCCACTGATGACTGATACAGGGTAACAAAAATCTAGCTGCTTCGCACTAAGGTAGGATAACTAATTCTTCCACCCAATTCATGCTTCTGGGCTTAGAGTAAATCCGAATCCCCAGCTGAGCCCACGTTCCTGCTTAGCTCCCTCTCCACTGTCAGTTCTGCTCCCCTCCTTGCCCTTCTAAGCAGGCTTCCTCAATAAATCACCTGAAGTAGAATCAGCGTCTCAAGCTCTGCTTCTAGGGGAGCTGAACTAAACCAGCATCCAGTAAGAACCTTTTGAGGGAATGACCTGCTGAGTGAGCCCTGTTAATGAAGACTCTGGTTCTTGTAAGTTATAAGAAAGTGGTGAGCAAGGAGTGTCTTTTATATTGGTTCAATTAAACTTTTCTAAAAGTCTCAAAAAGCAACAGTTATTCTTAAAAAGAAAGATGGGTGGTGCCTGTGGCTCAGAGGAGTAGGGTGCTGGCTCCATGATGGGTTCAAACCCTCCCCAGCCAAAAAAAAAAAAAAAGAAGAAGATAAAGGTGGTCAGATATTCTGCAAAAACATTACATATTGGGGTGGCACCTGTGGCTCAAGGAGCAGGGCGCCAGCCCCATATACCGGAGATGGCAGGTTCAAACCCAGCCACTGAAAAAAAAAAGAAGGTTACATATTATATATAATATGATACTTCCACAAAAATGCTTCGTGATTAATATAACCACATTAAACCTAAAATGCAGGCAGTGTGGTAGGGCCTCCAAAAATAATCCCCCGATAAAATATCCACACACTTATTCTTTCAACCTGTGACTAGGTAGTGTCAAGGGCAAGAGAAGATTATGGTTGGAGATGCAGATGGAATTATGGTTATTATCAGTCAGCTGATAATAAAATAAAGAGATTATCTTCAGTCACCCAAGTAGCCCCAATGTAATCACACGGATCCCTCAATGTGGAGGCACAAAAGGAGGTAAAATTCAATAAGAGATTCTGCCTGTCCTTCTGCTGGCTTTGAAGATGGAGGAAGGGGACCTGAGCCCTGGAACGCAGGAGTCTTCTAGAAGCTATAAATACAAACAGGATTCCTCCTTGGAGCCTCCAGAAGGAACACAGCTCAGATGACTCCATGTTAACCCGGTAATACCCACTCCAGTGATCTGATTTTCAAAAATGTAAGATCATACGTGTGAGTTGTTGTAAACCACAAAATTTTCATTATTTTTTTACGGCAGCAATATAAAAGTAATACATGCCTTAAATAAAGTGGTTTCCTTTTTTTGGAATGTAAAGTTTATCAAATATGTTATAGAGGAACTATATTTTCTTTTTTAATTTTCCTTAAATACCTGAGAACATTTGTTGCTAAATGCATATTTAATAGATGTAAACATTTTTATCCTTAGTATACCTAAATAAGCCTGATGGTTGGAAATGCAGAAAAGTCACTTTTTGTAAGATGATCTTGCTGTTTCTGTAAATTGTCCAAAAATTGTTTCATAGTGGGAAAAAATCATATTTAAATATTTAATAGTACAAGGAGCAAAACTTGGCTTGGGTTAAATAATGTAAATAAATGATGAAATCCACATTTGTGTAATAACGTATGGATCTGAAATCACTCCCTTAGAATGACTATTCATTCAACAATGATGGAAAATATTTTGACCCTTCATGTAAAACAGAGATAGGACCTTTATAGAGGTATTATCAATGATTTTAGCTTTTGAGGTCTTTGACATGAAGGCAAATTCTAAGTAGCTATCTTCCTAAACACCCAGTCCTTCACCATGAAAAAATGTAATGAATTATGAATAAATTCTATGTCCTCCAATATTTACCATTCCAGAGATTCTTTATTCCCATCCTCTAGTCTTAGAAATATTTAATTTACTCTCCTGACCTTCAGGCTCCCCTCCATTTCTCTTCCACCACCACCATTCTGGAAGCATTTTATCTGCTGTTCCATTCACCCCCTATGCACCATCATCAGATTTGTATTTGCCTTCCTCTTGACACTCATCTTGCAATTATCATCAGGATGTAGAGTTCCTATTAGTAGGTGTCCATGTAGCATTTGACATGTGTGATCCCAGCTTCAGGAAGCTTCACAGATACCACTCTGCCTATATGGAGGTCTGGGATGTGAAGTCTCACAGGCTCAGCGACATTGACAGGACACTCAGTGGCAATGCACTGAAACCCACACTCAGAGGCTCTCTATCTAGATTCTAGTCTAGCGGGTCATAGAATGTTTGTGAACAGGTGGTTAATCTTCGTATGTTTTCGGGCAAACAATCATACATCAGGGGATTAGATCCCTTATATAATTAAATGTTTAAAAATTCATTTCAGTTTTTAAAAATGTATGAAATTCTTATAATGAGTACTTTATTTTGAATCAGAGCTTAATTAAATACATTTGAGCCTCAGTTTGTACTGGAAATTTGTATAGTAAAACGCATAATAAATTTTTAAATTCTTTACAAATACCCAATAAGCACACATGATTTCGAGTCATTCCTGAAGAATAAATCCAGCATTTACATACTCGCTGAGATTATTAGATTTGTTAAATAATGTGCTAAGTAAAAAAGTGTTCATTCAAAAACAAAATTACTATGCTTTGATAAAATCTACTGACCTCTCGGTTTTGCAATTGTTATGTCCTCTAAATAAAAGAATTTGCTGAATATCTTCATTAGAACTCGTGTATACTTGCCTAATTAAAAAAAATACAATTTCATGTTTATTATGTATATTAAACTTTCGAACAAGTTTTTCTTAGGAACTAGCCACATACAGTTACTCCCTGAGTTACAAGCATCCAACTTATGTAGAACTCCCACTTACAAACAGAAGCTATTACAAGTAATAGGTAAATGTACTTGTTTCCTCATACTTACATACAAGTTCAACTTAAGAACAAATCTACAGAACCTATCTCAGTCATAATGCAGAGACTACCTGTACTAACTTCTGTGAAATAAATGTCTGCTATAGAAAACTTCAAACATACTCCCAATTTTATAATAAAAGCTAACGTTCAAGGTGTCAGAACTATCAGTGTTATGTAATGGGTGATCTTCCAAAAACCTAAAGCACAGCTGGTCATGAGATTCATCACATCCTTGCTCAGAATTAACAACCATGTTATGTCTTTCCCCACTGATGTTTTCTGAACACACTGTGAAGTGAAATGCCCACTTTGCATTGCTAAGTGCTTTATTATAATTATTTTTAAATCTGTGCTTTTATTTTTCAAATAAGAAAGTACTTTTGATGTATAATGGCTAATATTGTTAATAAAAGCATTATTGAATGCCTACATTTTACAGGAAAAGTAACATTTCATTTTAGAATATAAAGTCTTTAACAGGTATAAATGTTTCAGTTTTATGAATAGACACACAGAAGCAGCCATGTTTAACAAATAATGAAAAATGTTTCCTTCTCTGTTATGTGAAAATATCATCAGCTGGAAAAATGACGCTATTTTCTGCAGTTTTAATGATAAAAAAAAGTTTGTGGAGGTAACTGAAAATGTGAGATATCTAAATAAATAAAAACGATTTAATAAGGTTGTAAATATTAATATTTGTCTAATTTACTTTGGTGGTTTTTGATTTCTTTAGAAAGTAGCAGCTAGCTGATTAGACAACTTGTAAGCTCATAATGTTATTTATAAAAATGTATGCGACTTTTGTTACCCAAAAGTATTCTAGGAAGGAGATGATTAAAAAAAAAAAAGGAAAGTATTTAAAACTTACCCCAAGAAAATGAGATTCTAACCGTAATTTGGAAAGTATAAAAGCTGATAACTTAAGGACTACTAAAGAAAATACAAAAGTACTTTTGTTTGGCAAGTTACTGAACTTGACAATTGTCTTCCTGCTGAGCAGAAGGTGAATTGACCTCATTTTGTAGGCTTTCCAATTCCGTGTTGTAGAAAATGGCTTAAAAAATATAAAGTTGGGAAATTGTTGTTCAATTGCTTAGATCACATGGCTTCAATTGCTATCTTTGACTTATTAATACTGATTATTGTAACAATGTCACAAAGCCCCATGTTTATTTGCCACTTTAAAATAAATAATTTCTTTGGAGGTGAGGTGGGTTTTTACATTTTGCAGATGAACAGGTATCAAGAAAATATTGAGCTAATATTCTATGAAATCTAGAGAAGAAAAGGATAATTTCTGATCAAGAAGCCTGAACTCCAGCAAAGCAAGCAGACACGCCTGGCAAGATGACTTCTAAGTAGACCTCAGTGTAGGGACACTCACCGCTGTACCGTAGAGGATGGATTTCAATTCTGAATGTGGGATCGGAAATGACTTAATAGTGGAGGTGTATTTTGAGATGAAACAGGACCAGAACTTTCCTTGCTGTTGAGGTGAAGACAGAGTGACAGAGCATTCTGATATATATATATGAGACAATGAATCTTACAAGTGCAAGGTATCCCCTATGTTAGTAGTGGTCCAGGATGGCTGGAGTGGGTGGAAATAACACAATCAAAAAGGAGCAGGAAGACTATGCAGGTGATGGAAGAAAATCAAATAAATTAAGGCACTAGATAGCAAGAAATAATATAGATACTACTGTCTGGATAGGATCTGCCAGCCTTTGCCACATAGATGCAGATACTGTTTTAAGATGAGTGCAGGAAAAATATGGACTCAGCACTCACCTTTACAGCTGTATCAGCTTCTCACACATCCCTTGATCCTTTTTAATTTGACCCACAAATTCAAGGTACTTTCCTTGGGAAAGGAAGAAAAAGAATTCTTTAAAAGGGAAAGACAGACTAACACACAGTGAAGAGTGTAAGGAAGGAATGTCAGAATAACCAACTGAAAAAGAAGAGAATGAATTTCTTCAAATCCCTTTTGCATTCCCAAAATGGAGAATTCCGTTTTAGATGCTGTATTAGTTACAAACAGCGTTATCACACTGCAGTTAAACACTGCACTCAATGCTGTACGATGTCCTCGTTTCTATGGATCCTAAATGGGTCACAACCTAGTGAGGTTTCACAGTTTCTCCCAAAGCCGCAGTCCAGTTCAGCCAACGCTAAAGTCTCATTTGAAAACTCGACCTGTTAAAGGACCCACCCCTGAGCTCACGTGGTTTGGGCATGTTTTAGTTCTCGGTGCTGGACTGAGGGTCTAATTTGGTTGCTGGCGGCCAGCTGAAGGTGGCCTCAGTTCCTTGCTGCATGATATCCAGAGGCCACCATTGGTCCACTGCCATATACCAGGCAATTGACAGGGTCTGCTGAGCTGTGGAACTCACAATCTCAAGTAACATAATCACAGAGTGACTTCTCATCACATTTGTCATATTCGGCACTAAAAGCAAGTCATAGGTCCCACCCAGATTCAAGAAGAGGTCATTTGAGTTCTGCCTGACAGAAATGTGTTAAGTTTTATGTGTGCAATAAACTAAAACTACCACAACTCACTTTCCTTGGATTGAACAAAGGACCGTTACCAGACACACTCTCTCGTCTCTTTGTTAAACAATATTGGGCCCAAGTGAAAATAACTTAGCATCTTGATCTAGAAAATACCAAGCCCTAAAGGGTAAGATACTTAAAAAATATATTTATCAAGACGAATATCTTGTTGAAGACTGACTTCTAAAATCTTTCCTTGCTGTAGGACCATAAAATCTAACCAATCACAATTTTCCACCTGGGAAGATCTAACCTAAACCACATATTTCAGCATCTAGAATCTGATAAACAGATAAATATCCTCTCCTAGATCCTGTTATTTCCTTCCTTCCTTCCATCTTTCTTTTTTTTTGATGTTGCTGAGATTCTCTAAAGTGGCACACTACCTTAAAGTAGTAGTCTTTAGTTGCTCATCAAAGTTCTTTTTAGAAAATTGATAGTCAACACAGTAAATGGATAGACTGAGATTTGGAAGTCATTTTGTTTGACTGGTAAATCAACACAAAGGAATGAGTTATTTTAGGCCATATATACTGATCATCAACACTAAATTTTGAGGACACTTCATTGAGCCAAATTATTGAGCCATAGTCATCAAAAAACAAAACAAAAGACAGAAAAAAAAAAGAAGGAAGAAAGTGTCACAGAGGCCAAGCCAGGAAGTCCACAGAACTGATTTCCCTCAAAGTGACAATACATAATAAATTATGCTGCCTTATAATATAATGCAAAGTCACAAAGAGATTAAAACGAGAGGAGTTAGTGTGGTAGTGCTGTGATATAAAGGATGCTTAGAAACAAAGCTGAACAAAAATATTCTTAAATAATATGATGTGATTTCTTTAAAACTTAGATGAATGCATAGAGCACAACTATAAATAAAATTAAAAGTGTTTTTTTTTTTTTTTTTGTAAAAGTCAATATTGTGGTTGCCTCAGCAGGTAAAAATGATGTGATCTGGGAAGGAAGATAACTGCTGTAGTGTTAGCATTTTGTATTTCTTCTGGGTATAAAATTCTGGGTTGAGAACGCTTTATCTTTATTCTTGCAGGACTTCAGAGACATCCCGTCATTATTTTCTGGCTTACATTTTTATTGATGAGAAAACTGCTTTCATTTTAGTTTATTTTTCCCTGCGTGCAATGTCTCCATTTCTTTTCTGCCTTCAAGATTTTTTCTTTGTATTTGCTCTTTTGGTTCAACTGTGATGTACACAGGTGTGTTACTTTGTATTATCTTCTCTCAAAACTCTGCCCCATTTTTGTACTCTTCCTTCTGAGACTACAATTGATGTATAAATTCACTTAAAATCGTTCCAGGGCTTTTGGGCTTGCTGTTGTATCTTTTTTTTTCATTCAGTTTTCCCTTTGTGTTTAAGATAATTCCTATTGATTCACCTTTAAGTTTAGTAATTCTGTCCTCAGCTACGTAAAGTATTAAAGTATGATGATAACTCCATGAAAGGAACTTTTATTCTGTAACAGTTTGGTTTTTTTGTTTGTTTGTTTTGAGACAAAGTCTCACTCTGTCACCCTGGATAGAGTGCTGTGCCATCACAGCTCACAGCAACCTCAAACTCTCAGACTTAAACAATCCTCTTGCCTCAGCCTGCTGAGCAGCTGGGACTATAGGTTCCCACCACTACACCCACTTAGTACACTTAGTAGAGATGGGGTCTTTTTCTGGCTCCATCTGGTCTTGAAATTCTGAGCACAAGCAATCCTCCTGCCTCCACCTCCCAGAGTGCTGGGATTACAGTCATGAGCCACCATGCCGGGCAAGAGTTCAGGGTTTGAAAAAGTTTTTCTATTAATAATTTGCATCTCCCTGCTTAAATTTTCCATCACCAGATCCTATGACATATTAAGTATAGGTATTTTAAAGTGCCTATTTGATAATTCCAATATCTAGGTCATCTCTGGGTCTAAATCAGTGGATCACCTTAGCTTTTGAAAAGGGTACTATTTACCTGCTATTTATTATGTCATGATTTTTTTTACTGAATGATGGTAATTTGGATAATGAGGTAAGTTGTAATTACACTCCAGTGTGGCCATTCCTTTGCTTTTCTAAATCTATTAATGTAAGGGGACAAGTTCCTCCACTGAGAAGCTGAAATACTTTGTTGCCCTCCTGCTTGCTGTTGTTGGAGTTACTTTTGATGCCCTGAAGGCTGAATATTTCTCAGCTGTGGGGGGCTACTACCTTGTACTCGGTATGAGGCCTGGATTATCACAGAGTTTTTCTAAATATCTGCGACTCTGATTGTCGAGGACCCTGCACACATTTCTGCCCAAGAATCTTTCTCCATCCTTTACACACCCTCCAGCAAACAGTCATCCTGTGTTCTCGGTGCAGATTCCTTGTGCAGAATGGTGGGGTTTTAGGACCTTGTATTCCAGATCTGCCCAGGCTGACCTTGAGCACTGAAATGTTAGGCTCTTTAGTCTGAGAAATTTTTTGTTTTCCTGTAAGAATTGATGAAGTCTGCATTTGAAAGAAAGAAGGCTAATAATTCTTAAAAAGAAACAAACTGAAAATGATATTACTATTACATAAATATAACTTATAATGCGATTCTATATGAATTCTTTATACATCAACTTTCAAATTTCATGTTTTCCGATAGCTGTTGAAAGGTGTTATTAACAACGCTTCAGTCTAATTACAAGTTAGCAGGAATATTTCTTGTTTATGAAAAGTATTAACAGCAGAGGACAAGTAGCTGGTACTTTCAAATTCCCTTTTCGGCACGGTACAATTTCAGACATAATAAGAGTCAGCAAAGCCTCGTTACGGAGAGTTGAGAAATCCTGAAATCACTGAGCAGAAACTTAATAAAGAGGAAAATGTCAATAAAGGTTCAGATGCTTCAGATGATTGTACAAAGTTACAAAACAACTTTCATTCATCAGAACCTCGGAGAAACTTTTAGATGCATTTTTCTTTCTTTTTTTTCCTCCCTTTTTTTGTGTGTGTGAGAGACAGAGTCTCACTTTGTCGCCCTCAGTAGAGTGCTGTAGTGTCACAGCTCACAGCAACCTCCAACTCCTGGGCTTGGGCGATTCTCTTCCCTCAGCCTCCCAAGTAGTTGAGACGACAGGTGCCCACCACAACACCCAGCTATTTTTTTGTTGGAGTTTGGCCGGGGCCGGGTTCCAGCCTGCCACCCTCGGTATGTGGGGCCGGTCCCCTACTCACTGAGCCACAGGCATTGCCCTCGAATGCATTTTTCATCCAAAAGATGAAAGAAATCTAAGAAAACATCCAGATGCATTCTTCATAATTTATATTTAGGGTAATAACGCAATAAACTGTCATTTATGCCAGGTAGATATATCTGCCACAAACAAGTGCCTCTTTAGCCAATCAACATATTTAATATTAAATTCCCAGTATTGGGAAGGCAGTGTACCTAACTGGTGATGATAATGATATTGTTGTTATTGATACTCTTGTTATGCTTGGTTTAGGTAAACTTAACTGTTAAGTTCTAAACTAAACACTTGACATGTAAATTCACAATGACCCTCAGAAATAGGAAATAATAATATCCCCTTTTTTAAGTGAGAAACTGAAATTTGCGGGATTTGATTTGCTTGTATAAAAGTCACACAGTTAACATGCATGCCAGGGTTGGATTCCAGACTGCCTGGATTCTGGGTCCAACCTTCTCCACAATATTCTCCTTGGCAGTATCTCAACACATCACATCTCACTGTGCTTACACTATTTTTTGATTCTCAAGGATGAAATGAATTCCACTATCCTTTATTCACATATTAAATTAAAATACAAATTAAAAGCTTAATGGAGATTATTCCAAGTGCATCTGTCAATGGTAATGATATTTTCCTTCTGAGAAGAATTGACACGATTAATTTTAAAAGTTTTAGAAGAGGCTTATTCACATAAATACAATTTAAACTTAGAGCTAAATCTCATAGACTACAAGTTTATTCATGAGATTTCGTCTTAATACTGAATCAGTATTCCTTTTTTCAATCTAAGTCACCACATTACGGTGGCAATTGTAGACTTTCAGTTATTCAAGTAAATTACTGAATATTTCTTATACAGTAAGATAATCTGTAGGAATCTCCAGCTGGATATAAACATTGAATATTGAAATACATAGTTTGAGAGTCAAGAACTTACGGAGATTTTAGGGGCAAAGACAAATACATCAATGCATTACTATTCATGTACGCCTGCCAAAAAAATTACACAGATATATGCAAACTTGGATTCACCTTCATTTCTCAAGGACAACAGAGAGCCATGTGATGAGAATTCAAAATGCAGGAGTATAAAGCGGCATCTCCTTGTCCTTCACCAAGTCATCACACTCTTCCTGTCTTCCTCTAACACTACATAACACTGCTTGTTAGAAAGACACTCCTGAGTCTCACTATTTGTAATGAGCAACTTGCAAAAGCTTTCCGAAACTACAAGATGAACATTTTATTCAAATGTTAAATGCAAAGTACATTAATCTCTGACATAAAGTAACTACACTTCTGGTGACGTCCGTACAGTGTATTATTTTCCTATTTGCTTGATGGGTGGTTGGTTTTTCTCACTATACAATGGCTCATTCCACCAAACAGAGGGCCAGGAATAGAAGGAAGCTCTCAAT
Organism: Galagoides demidoff; assembly: GCA_963574575.1. Lineage (NCBI taxonomy): Eukaryota > Metazoa > Chordata > Mammalia > Primates > Galagidae > Galagoides > Galagoides demidoff. The sequence goes on along the minus strand of CAUYQV010170679.1, from coordinate 4,844 downwards.
GCCCAACCAAAGCATCTTCCGCAGTTAACTATACTTGTTACCAAATAATGAGATTAAGAAAGCAGGCTTCTGTGCCTGTGCACCCCAACTACGAACAACGGGGCAGGCTGGAAGCTGCTTTTGAACTTCAAGTTTTATCCTGGTTGTAATTCCAAGTCACTTTCTCTTGCACAATCTACTGTTCTCCTAAATTAAGCCCAGGATAGTTAATATTTCTTCATCTTTTCTCTGGGGTATACCAGTTCCTTGAGTTACTATAAACGTTTTTGAGTCAAAGAGTAGAAAATTTAAAAGACGCTGAAGAAATACTAAAGTACGAAAAATATCAGTGATTCGAGTACATTAATACATGAGGTAAATATCACAATGAGACATTTGATACTCATGAGCTTGTTGTATAAGGAGTCAGAAGAAATTGTAAACAATTACTAGAACAGAAATGCATATTGTAAATAGCAGGAAGGAAAATTATCTATGAGTTATAAAGTTTAATAAAAGAGGAACATGTCCATTCTAGGGTTTCCAGGAGGGATTTCCCCTCTGAGGGGGATATTTGCTGTGCCGGTGAAAAGACGAGAGTGTTTACTTGTTTTTCTCCCATCACAGACGATTATACCATGAACACTTGAGGCACATTTTTGAATACATTACAGTATTGCTGAAGTTAATGTACCTATAATTACAGGGTTTGAAGGTGTGCGTATTTTCACATTTACTAGATTTTGCCAAATTATTTTTCAAAGGGTTTATTATTCAATATTATTTATTATAAATTGATTATTCAACTTATACTTCTATAACCATATCATCATACCCATGATTCTATATCCTCACCAAAGTTTGGTATTGTCCAATTTTTAATTTTTTTTTCAGACAGAGTCTTAAGCTGTCACCCTGGGTAGAATACAGTGGTGTCACAGCTCACAGTAACCTCCAACTCTTGGGCTTAAGCGACTCTTTTCCCTCAGCCTCCCAAGTAGCTGGGACTACAGGCACCCGCCACACGCCCAGCTATTTTTTGTTGCAGTTCTGCCGGGGCCAGGTTTGAACCCGCCACCCTTGGTATACGGGTCAGTACCCTACTCACTGAGCCACAGGCACCACCCCAATTTTTAATTTTTTAACCAATCTGTAAAATGTTATTTCCCTCTGATTTAGCACCTCCCGGGCTATGTGTGCATTTAAAATCTTTCATATGCTCCTCAGCCATTCTCTCCCATAAACTGCCTGTTCGTTTATATCTCCTGCTTTTCTATTGAGTTGTATAGTTTTACTTATATTTATATTTTTGTCTTATATTTATTATGTATAGATTTGATGTTTTGCAAATATATTTTTGTATGAAAAAGATTCATTTCTGGTCATTCAAAGCGGGGGAAACATTTTATCAGAAAGATACTTGCACTCCAATGTTTATACCCTGCACCCAACTACGGCCTGTTCATTTTACATTTTACTTACACTATATATGAAAGTCTTGTTTACAGCAGCACGTGTGGCTCAGTAAGTAGGACACCAGCTCCATATGTTTGAACCTGCCCCTGGCAAAACTGCAATTAAAAAAAAAAAAAGCTGGATGTTGTGGTGGCCGCCTGTAGTTCCAGCTACTTGGGAGGCTGAGGCAAGAGGCCTTAGCCCACGAGCTGGAGGTTGCTGTGAGCTGTGACACCACAGAACTCTACCGAGGGTGACAAAGTGAGACTCTGTATATTAAAAAAAAAAAAGTCTTACTGAAATGAATTCATCTTTGTAAGTTTAGCTGCTATAACAAAATCGTACATTGAGTGGCTTATAAAGCAAAATTTATTTCTCAAAATTCTCGAGGCTTGAAATCCAAAATTAAGATGCAAGCAGGTCCAGTGTCTGACGAGGGTCCTTTTTCTAGACTGCTGTCTTCTCATTGTCCTGACTTGGCTAAAGGGGGGAGAGAAATCTCTGGGGCCTTTATCATAAAAGCTCTAATCCATTCATGCGGGCTCTGCTATCGTGACTTGATCACCTCCCCGTAGCTCCACTCCCACATGGCTTCTCGGTGAGATTTAGGCTTCAACACATTAATATGAGTGGGCGCACGATTACTCAAACCACAGCATTCCTTATTGTCCTTTTTTTTATTTTCTCATTTTAATGTGGATAAACTAATCAACATTAATCAATAGTTCCTTCATTGTTCTGCTTCCATGATAGACTCAAAGAATCCTCCCATAAAGCCATGAATGGATCTCCTATGGAATCAAAATTATTTACGCATTCCTTTTTTTCCTAATGAGATATTTATCTATGTTTCATTTCAGAATATTATAGGGATACACACATTTTGTTTACATAATTTGCATTTGTACATTTGAGGTGGGTGTTGTAAGTTAGCCCTTAACCCAGAATATGTGCATTGCACCTGCTAGGGTGAGTTTACTCCGCCCCCTTCCCCACATTAAATTCCACTGAATTTTACTTCTGTATGCACACAGAAGGGTTAATCGACTAGTTCCAATTTAGGAGTATTTGTGGTATTTATTTTTCCATTCTTGTGATACTTCACTTAGAGAAATGGTCTCCAGTTCTATCCAAGTTTTACAAAAGATATTAGATCACCATTTTTTTCATAGCTGAGTAATACTCCATGGTGTACATGTGCCACATTTTATTGATCCATTCTTGTATCGATGGGCACTTGGGTTATTTCCACATCTTTGCCATTGTGAATTGTGCTGCTATAAACATTGGAGTACAAGTATCTTTCTGATAAAACATTGCTCCTACTTCGGGTAAATGCCCAGCATTGCTTTTTCACTTCAGCTTTGAATGACCTGAAATGAATTTTATTCATACAAAAAGATACAATGATTTCATTGTTTTACATATGAATTATCAATTTTTATAGCACCCTTTATTGAATAATTCATTCTTTCCCTCCTGACCTGAGAGGCCAAGTCTGCCATTTATCAAATGTCCATATGTCTGCACCACTTTCAGCTTCTCTATTCTATTCCTCTGATGCATTTGATCATTGTTGGGCCAATACCAACTGTCGCAATTATAAAGTTTATATCTTTATATCTAGAGGACAACTGACTTCAATATGGTTTTCTTTCCTTGGAGAAGTCTAAAGCAGATTTAAAACATCACAAGGATTGCACAGGGAGAGCCAGGTGGAAATCTGAGGAAACTATTAGGAAAATGGGCCAAGTGCAGGGTGAGGAAGTTGACAGCAGGGACGTGGGGGTGGAGACTTAGGGAAATGAACACAATAGGTATCTAGAAGGTAGAACAGGTACGAAGGGAAGTAGACGTGTTTTATGTAGTTAAGAGGCAGAAATGGCCTCAATGTTCTTGCTTAAAGAAATAATGAGTGGAAGTTAGAGAACATCAAAGAAGGGTCAGAAAAGAGCTGTTACATATTCAAGATTCCAGCAACTTGGTGACTCAGACCATCAGGAGACTGGGTTTTAACCCTTCGAAATATATATATATTCTGATTGTTATCTCATAATTCATTTATATTTCCTAGCTACTGCAGTACTCCAAATAATTTCTGTTAAAGTTAGCCAATAAATCTTACTTGAATACATGAGGCTGAAGGACAAATTGTTGGCACTGTAGAGTCTGATACTATTTCTTAATTAAACAGCTTTTATTTTGAATAGCATGCTGTCTTTATAAAATATATTCATTTCAGATTTGTCCTGGCCAGATTTCATGCTGTCTTAAGCATTTTATTTTCTAGAGGTTCCTCTTTATACTTAATTATTCTACTTACTGACATTTAAGGAAATTAAGAATTATGCTATGTTAGAATAGGAAGGAATTTAAAGATTATCAAGATACCTCACCCGCCCCTACCACCTCCAGGGAAGCAGTCGTGACACAGAAGTTAAGAGTTTAGACACTAAGATAGACTGTGTGGGTTCAGTCCTTCCTTAAATATTGTCTGACTTACAAAGTTACTTAACTCGCTCTGCCCTGGGTTTCTCAAATCAAAGAGGCAATATTGTTACTACCTCCCAGAATTTTGACGGCAATTATGTGTGTTTCTAATGTGATGGTGTGACCTGAGCCAGGTATATACCAAGAGGCCAGTAATACTGGCTCCTCCATTATTAATTTCACTTCTATAGTGAGATGCAGGAAATTGCCCACCATCAAGCAGACAGCCAGTCAGACAGAGAGTTCAGACTCCATTCTACTTGTTTCCTTCACAAACTAATGTTTTTGTTTTTGTTTTTGTTTTTCCAGAAATCTGATTACATTTTCCCTCAGCTCAATACACATACATACACACACAGAGAGAAATACACAAGCAAAGTGCATATCCTACATCAATCACAGTATTTTTAATCATTTAAAAATATTTATTTTTTTTCTATCTACACACCAGGGGAAAAGATAAGTGATAAGATGTAGGTAAAGTATAATAGTGATGAATTATAATGTAGGAATGAATTAATTCTAAAAGACACAAGTAATGTTTCAAGAAAATCAGTATTGGCTCAGTGCCTGGAGCTCAGCGGCTAAGGCGCTGGCCACATACCCCAGGACTGGTGGGTTCAAACCTGGCTGAGTCCTGCCAAAAAACATAACTACAACAATAACAAAAAAAAAAACCCATAACTGGGCATTGTGGCAGGTGTCTGTAGTCCCAGCTACTTGGGAGGCTGAGGCATGAAAATAGCTTAAACCCAAGAGTTAGAGGTTGCTGTGAGCTATGACATCACAGCACTCTACCAAGGGTGATAGTAAGACTGTCTCAAAAAAAAAAAAAAAAAAAGAAAAGAAAGTCAGTATTGCCAAAAATTAATATCAGTTTCTCTTACATATGCTGCCTTCTGAAGAGTACAAAGACCTCT
>CAUYQV010170678.1:0-39369 GCA_963574575.1 Galagoides demidoff | reverse complement strand
GAATGTGAACGTTTTAAAACAATAACTAAGAAAATGACATGAAGGCTATGTTAACCAGTTTGATGGAAGTGTTTCGGATTGTGTGTGAAAACCCCACACTGTACCCCAGAAGTGCATTAATGTACATAGTTACCATTCAATAAAAAAAAATTAAATTTAGAATAAACAGATGTCTTCAAATTAAAAAAAAAAAGAACTAAAAAGAAACCAATCCTAGAACACAAATATAGTTCAGAAAGATGGAAAGGAGAGGAAGGAGAAAGGAGGGTAGGGAGGAGGGAGGTAAAGTGGAGGGAAGACATTGGTGGGATCTCGCCTAATGTATATGATGCAAGGGTACATTTCAAAACCAGAGTAAATTATAAATGTCTTACCACAAAAAATAAGTGAGATGATGATTACGTTGATCAGTTAGATTTAAGCTTTCCACATTGTATATCAAATCATCACAGTGTATACCCCATAAATGTTTACATAAATGCATACAGTTATGATTTAATACAAATTAAATTTAAATAAAATAAAATAAAAGATAAGAAAAAAAATAAGAGAAAATACTTACTTCCAAACTCATTCTACAAAGCCAGTATTACCCAGATACCAAAACCAGACAAGGACACAACAACAAAAAAGAAAGCTACATGCCAAGATCACTGGTGAACATAGACACAAAACTCTGCAACAAAATACCAGCAAACCAAATTAAATAACACCTTAGAGAGATTGTTATGCTATGATTAAATGTAATTCATTTGGGGATGCTAGGATGATTCAACATAAGTACATCAATAAATATGATACAACACATTACAAAATCAAGAACAAAAAGTATATGATTATTTCAACAGATACTGAAAAGCATTTGATAAATAAAATTCAGCATCCATTTATGATAAAAACTCTTATCTATAGGTACAAAAGAAACATATCTCAAAATAAGGAAGGCCATACATGACAAGCCTTTGGCTAACATCGTACTGATGGCCTTTCCCTCTAAGGACTGGCACAAATAAGGAGGCCCACTTTCTTTTTTATTTTTGAGACAGAGCCTCAAGCTATCCCCCTGGGTAGAGTGCTGTGGCATCACAGCTCATAGCAACCTCCAACTCCTGGACTCAAGAGAGTCTCCTGCCTCCACCTCCCAAGTAGCTGGGACCACAGGTGCCCGCCACAACGCCCGGTCATTTTTTGGTTGCAGCCATCATTGTTTGGTGGGCCTGGGCTGAGGATTCGAATCCATCACCTTAGGTGTACGTGGCTGGCGCCTTAGCTGATTGAGCCACAGGCGCCGAGCCAATTTATTTTTTGTTTTTTTAAGGGTAGTTGCTTATGCTACTGAGGTCTTAGACAAAAAGTATTTGCCTAGACCAATATCCTGAAGAGTTTCCCTAATGTTTTCTACTAGTAGTTTTATGGTTTCAGGTCTTAGATTTAAGTCTTTAATCTGTTTTGATTTGATTTTGTACATCAGAAAAACAGGAGTCCAGTTTTATTCTTCTACATACAGTTATCTAGATTTTTCCACCACCATTTATTGAAAAGACTATTCTTTTCCTATTGTATGTTCTTGGCAACTTTGTTGAAAATGAATTGGTTGTAAATGTGTGAATTTTCATCGGGATTCTTTATTCTGTACCACTGTTGTCTGTGCCTATTTTTATGCTATTGTCATGTTGTTTTGACTACTTTAGTTTTGTAGTAAATTTTTTTTTTTTTTGCAGTTTTTGGCTGAGGCTGGAATTGAACCCGCCACCTCTGGCATATGGGACTGGTGCCCTACTCCTTTGAACCACAGGTGCCTCCTGTTTTGTAATAAATTTAGAAGTCAGTGTGAGACCTGCAGTTTTGTCCTTTTTGCTCAGGATTTCTTTTGTCATTTGAGGTCTTATGTGGTTCGATATAAATTTTAAATCATTTTTTCCTATTTCTGTGAAGAATGTCATTGGTATTTTGATAAAGATTGCATTGAATCTATAAAATGCTTTGAGTAGTATTGTCACTTTAACAATATTCTTCCAATTCATGAGCATGGAATATCTTTCCATTTTTTTGTATCCTCTTGCATTTATTTTATCAGAGTTTTGTAGTTTTCTTTGTATATGTTTTTCATTTCTTTGGTTAGATTAATTTCCAGGTATCTTATATTGTTTATAGCTATTTTAAATGAGATTTCTTTCTCAGATTGTCCACTCTTGGTGTGTATAAATGCTACTGATTTTTTCATGTTGATTTGTATCTTATACCTTTACTAAATTTATTTAACATTTCTTTCTTTTTTTTTTTTGTAGAGACAGAGTCTCACTTTGTCGCCCTCAGTAGAGTGCTGTGGCATCACACAGCTCACAGCAACCTCCAGTTCTTGGGCTTAGGTGATTCTCTTGCCTCAGCCTCCCAAGTAACTGGGACTACAGGCGCCCACCACGACGTCTGGCTAATTTGTTTAACATTCTAACAGTTTTTTTTTTTTTTTGGTAGCATTCTTGGGTTTTTCTAGCTCATATCAGGTATGTCAGCTCACGTCATCTGTGAACAAAGGTAATTTGACTTCTTCTTTTCCAATTTGGATTTCCCTTGTTTGTTTCTCTTGCCTGATAGCTCTGGCCAGGACTCCCAGGATTATGTAGAATACTACTTGTGAAAGTGGGACTCCTGGCTCAGCGCCTGTGGCTCAAGTGGCTAAGGCACCAGCCACATACACCTAAGGTGGTGGGTTCGAATCCAGCCTGGGCCTGCCAAACAACAATGATGGCTGCAACCAAAAAATGGCCAGGCATTGTGGCGGGTGCCTGTAGTCTCAAAAAAATAAATAAATAAATAAACAAACAAACAAATAAATAAATAACATAGAAAACCAAATCAAAAATAGATAACTGGGATTACATCAAGCTAAAAGCCTTGTGAGCAGCAAAGAAAACAATCAACATAGTGAGGAGACAATCCACAGAATGGGAGAAAATATTTGAAAACTAACCATCTGACATGGTATTAATAACCAGAATATACAAGGGGCTCAAACATTTCAATAGTCATCTATTGTAAATAATCCAATTTTAAAAGTAGGCAAAAGACCCGAACAGACGTTCCTAAAAAAAAATACTTGTCAAAAAAAAAAAAAAAAAAACCAGGATGCATACAGATGGCAAATAGGTATAAGAAAAACCAGGCAACATCACTTATCATCAGGGAAATACAAGTCAAAACCATAATGAAATATGGCTTATATCAAAAAGAAAAGTTATAACAGATGCTGGCAAGGATGGGAGAAAGGGGAATCCATGTACACTATTGGTAGGAATGTAAACTAGTATAGCCATTATGAAGAACAGTATTGAAGGTCAGGTGTGGTGGCTCACACCTATAATCCTAACTCTCTGGGAGGCTGAGGCATGTGGATTACTTGAGCTCACAAGTTGGAGACCAGCCTGAGCAAGAGCAAGATCCCTCCTCTACTAAAAAAACTAGTTGGGCATCAAGGTGGACACTATAGTCCCAGCTACTCAAGAGGCTGAGGCAAGAAGATCATCTGAGCCCAAGAGTTTGTTGTTGCTGTAAGCTATGATGACCCACAGCACTCTACCCAGGATGAAAGTGAGGCTCTGTCTCAAATAATAATAAAACAGTATGGAGATTCCTCAAAAAGTTAAAAAACTGAACTACCATATGATCCAGCAATTCCACTACTCAGTACATATCCCCCAAAAAGGGAATCAATATATCACAGATATATCTGTACTTCCGCATGTTAGTATATTATAGCACTATGCACAATAGTCAAAATACAAAATCAGTGCACATGCTCATCAATATATATTCATCCATTGATAAGGAAATGTGGTATAAGACACAGCACTCTACCAAGGGCAACATAGTAAAACTCTGTCGCAAAAAAAAAAAAAATCAACTATTGGTAAATGCAACAACATGAATAAATCTCAAAAACCTCATGCTGAGCAAAAGAAGCCATACACAAAAACAGGACATACTGCATAACTCTACTCATGTGAAACTCTAGAGAAGGCGAAGGCTACTATGTTCCAGCAGAAAGAAAGAACATGGGTGGGTGGGTCTGGAATCTGGGTGGGCCCCAACCAAAGGGACCTGAGAGCAATGTCCTTTATTTGGATTGTGGTGACAGTTATAAAAGTGTACACATTTATTGAAAATCTTCAAACTATACACTTTAAATGGGCATGTATTATTGTAGGTGGACCTCTATAAAGTTGAGTTTTAAAAATCAACTGTAAATATTACAATTTTCTGCTCACCCCTGCAACTTCATCTTTTATGTCTGTGATCCTCAAAACGTTCGTGTGCATTGGGGTCACTGGGGAGGGTTGTTTTCTTATAAAACTCATCTTCCCAGGCATATCCCATCCCTAGGAGATTTGGTAGGTAGTGGGGCTTGCAACTCAGCATTTGAAACAAGCTCCCTAGACCATTTGGATTCAGGTATCCTCAGATCCCACTTTGGAAAACTGGTCCAAAGTGGAGTTTGGGATTACATTTCTCTCCTGGGTCAGAATCAGGCCATGTTTGACCAACTGTTTAGGACTCTGGGATGCCCTCAGGCCTAGCATTTCTAGTTGAGGGCTGGAGGGTGACATTGGAGCTATTAGTGACAAAGAGTGTGATGTGGAAGACCACAAATGGATTCTGAGAGGGGACAGTTGACTTTTAGACCCAGCTTAGAAGACACTGATCAAGCCTCGCCTCTCATCTTTAAAATACAATTAATTAACCACTGCCCTGTTATTTAACTTCCTGGCCAGTGAGCACCAACTGAAAGTTCTTAACTGTCATCTCATTGGCAGTTGGTGGGCTTAGTCCCCACCCACGTTGCCAGAGCAACCAGGTCTACTGAGACTGGCCCGGGTCCCCCCAGACTCAGTTGCTGGAGTGACTGGTCCAGTGAAGAGAGAACAGGAGGAGGGAAGAGCTACCAGAGAAGCTCACCCTTCTCGAGGCAGGAGAGAGGCTTGAAGATGAGGAGAAAGAGAAATGGGAAGTCCCTTCATGGTTCCGGGAAGCTAGGAGCCCAGTGAATGCGGGGCCTCCTGCAGCCATCTTTTAGAAGCTGAGTTTTAAGGAGGCCACTAGTTGCCAGGCTGGGAGGAGCTGCCATCAGAGGCCACTGCTGAGAAGAATATCCTTCTGCTCAGTCGTGAAGGGAAGAAGGCTATGCCATCCTAAGTCTCCAACCAGGACTGGGCCCAGATTTTTCTCATAAAATGAGAAGACATGGCCAGGGCAATAATGAAATGGGGATTGAGCAAAATCTTTACACTGACCTACAGAAATGAATCAAAATATAGGGCCAAAGCTTGTTAACACAAATTAAGGGAGGGAAAGCAAAGTCAAGTAGAGGAGAAGTAGGGAAATAGAATCCCAAAGGGTTAGCCTCAGAAGACTAGAGCGACTGCACCGAAAATGAGGCTCTGAGCTTCTTCGAAGCAGAGAAGGGAGCAAATGAGTTGACGTCAGACCCATCTACCTAGTAAGAGGAAGCAGGAGTATGTATTTTTTAGGAAAAGAAATTGCTTCTGAGCAGAGCAGCAAACCATAGTTTCCCCTTTTATTTCTTTATACCTGGAAACAGGGATTTGGCCCCTGTGTCAAAGGAACTTTTAACCCAGAGAGATAACAGTGAGGTGCCGGATTAAGAAGACAAGGCAGAGCAAAGCTCTAAGAGCAGAAGAGGGTGTCAGAGGCTGTGATTACCTCAAGGCAAATGAAGCTTGGTCTCAGGGCCCCGCTTCCCCAAGACCTCCCTTGTTCTCTTTTCTCTTTGTGCACTTCCGGGCAAACTGTTTAGACTTGGGGGTTTGCTTTCATTGAGTTTATGAACTCACATCAATTCATGGACACAGATGGTGATTTAAAAACAAAAGCCAAAGCAGTTACGTGCTCTCCTGAAAGCAGTACGTGTTGGAAAATTAGACTGAGAGGAACTTTGACTCCCTGTCAGACCACATGTTGCTGGGAAAGTTGGAAAGGAACTGGGGAGTTGGGGGCGGGTCAAGGAGTTGGGTGAAAGCCTCATTAGCTGCCTTGGGAGGCAGGAGCATGAAGGGCGTGGAGGTGGGTATCAGGAAGAGGCTCGGCCTTCCATTCCCTGCTACTGTCAGTCTTGAAGTCCCAGCCCAGCCCAGCAAAGATGCCATGGGTAAAAGGCCAGGCCTGGAGTCGTGTCTCCTTTAACCCCTACCTATTAGTACTTTGTTTATACTTCCCTCAGGGTGCTCATGTTACCCACCTCCCTTCACAGTTACTTGTATTTAATTCTTTGCACAGGATGTGCCCTGATGCCAAGGGCAAGATGTTCCTGCCTCCCCGTCCAGGAGCTCTTTAGTCTTGCACAAAATACATGTTCCACATTCCCTTGAGAATTTGATCCAAATGGAGGGAAAAGAAATAGGAGATTCAGTGTGAACTTAGAGCTCGTTTTCAATCCTATCATAATAGGTCACGTGTAGGCAGACGCAGCCCCACAGATCAGTTAGAGTTGACAGATGAAGAGAACCAGGGGTGGGCGCAAGTTTTATGTGACATTGAAGTTCATAATGTCTTAAAACAAACACAAAATTACAAATGTAAAAGAAGGTCCAAGGCTTGGGGGTGGAGGGTAGTAGGCCCTAAAGATGAAGCTTCAAGAACTTCAAGGGTAAACAGCCTATGGTCCTTGCAGGTGGCTGGCAAAGGTGTCAAAAAGAGGGGACTTGGACTTGGCTGAGCCTTGAAGAATGGGAAGATTTGGAAAGATCATACACAAAGAGCTGTGTGGCAGGAGGAAGAAAGGGATATAATACTGTCAGAGGCTTGGTGGGGTGCCAGTGAGCAAACCAGTCCAATGGGACAGAAACTGCAAAGTCCAGGTGGAAAGAGGAAGGCAGGCAGGGAAGTCAGACTGGGGAGGCCTTGCCTGCAGACTACAGCATCTGAATTATATTTCACTATTTACAGGAGCCATGGATGTTTGTTTTTAAATGCAGTCCAGTTACTTGAAGATAACAATGTTTTAGGAAGATGAGCCTGGTTTGATTGTGCAAGGTAGTGAAGTAGGAGGGGCTCAGGCTCCAGGTGAGGATGATGAGGGCTTGTGCTTAGGCAATAGATGAAAATAACCAACTCAATAGATTTTTGGTGACTTGGGAGCCAGGAAGGGAAGCATTCCAAGATGATGGAGGTTTCTCCTGAGCGTTAGAGATTAACTGTACTATTAAGAGACATGAAGGCTGAGAAGGAGGGTGGTTTTGAAGGAGAAAAGAAGAGAATTTTAGACATTTTGAACTGCTGTTGATAAAAGAAGTGTGGGTTTTGAGACGGTCATCTGAAACCTGGGGATTGAGGACTGGGGAATACTCATTTGGTAATCAAAAGCATTCATTTATTCATTAATGCTGTACAAATTTGTTGGTAACCTCTAACATGTTAGGTGTCAAAAGAGATGTATTAATAGAAGATGAAATAGCACCTCCCTTTGACAAATTTAGGATCTCAAGAGAGAAGAGACAGAGGTGAAACTATGGAGTAAGGCAGGGTCTGTTGGGTACAAGAATGAGTGACTCGAAAATGGGGGAGAGTTGGCTGTAGCATCCAGCACCCCGTTGTTTTCCAAAGGGTATTAAGCTGACTCTCCATGTGGCATCCTCCACCCACTTGTCTGAAGAGCCCAGTATCCCTGGAGGCCCCAACTGTCCTCTGGCCAAGGATCCCTGAGTACAATGAATGGTACAGACGAATGTGATGCCACTCATGGAAGGAACTGAAGGGACAGGGACAGTTGGGGGAAATCTCCTGGATCCTGGAGGAGGCAGGAATAGATCTGAACCCTAAATGATTGAGGAGTTTACATAGGTGATGGGAGAAACAGCAGTATTAAAACAAGGATGATGTGCCTCGGCTTGGGGAAGGTCACCTGATTTTCTCATGCTACTCCCTCTGCCTGGAATGGCTTCACCAAGAAGCAAGTACCAGAAACCCAGGAAAGGAGGGGAAACAAGAAGAATGGAGGTGGGTGGAGAGGGTTGAGAGCAGAGTGGATGATAACTCCAGGATACTCAAGAGAACCCAAACCCCCATATTCCAACTTGAAGATGTTTTTCTTGGCAGTGAGCTGACTAGAGCTGCTCTCGCAGTATCTTGACATGAAGAGAGATAAACTCATGCATGATTTTTTTTCACCTATCACTGAAGTGTGTGTTTCAATTTCCTTGCTTCATAATACCCTTTCTTGAACTTACATGAATGTGTATAATACATAGTTTCTTAATGCAACAGACATTAATTTTAGGCATGTCAGAGCAAATCAGCCACAATTAAGGGCTATCTTCTACCCACAGGGCTAGGTATTCCTGTAGATAAATTGACATCAAGGAGTATATCCCACTTTTAAGAAAAAACTGTTTGCTGCTCAACTTCAAAACACCTGAGAGATGGTTGTAACCCCTAGAGGCTGGATCTGATCTACATTATTCCCAGTCTGTCCATGGCTGCCTTTTGTGCCCTTAGGAGTTTTCTTTACCTACCATGAATAAAGTGAAGACAGAGCAGACCAAACTAAAGGAAAAAGTAGCAATTGAATTAGTTTTGCTACTTATTCCCACTTGGCCACCAACGTATTACACAATGTGGTGCTAAACCTGTGAGCAGGAAAAGGGTCTTCAGTCATTTCCCGTAAATAGTTAGATCCCATATTAATGGACAGGTGGCAAGAAAGAGCTGACTGGTCAATGGAACGGTACTCCCTGTGTCTAGTGCTGAATAAGCTCACAGGCACCCCACCAGAGGTAAAGGGTGAAAGCCTGCAACCTGCCATTGCCCAGTATCAGCAAAGCTATGCTTCTTCTCCTGACCCCCCCCAAAGTCCTCTCCCCAAAGAATCCTGCCTCCTCTGATGCAGATGGGAACTTGCTCCCATACTTAAAGCTACTCCTAGTCGGAACAAAAAGGGACCACAGATATGAAGTCGGACCTCTTTGTTTCTTGGTTATGAAATATGTTGACAAAATGAAGAGTTTGGAGAATGAGTGTACCCCTGTCCTCTCTGTGTAGCTCTAGCACATCCTACTATTTTACTCTTCTGGTTCAGCTAATTTTTTTTAAAAAGTCAAATGTTGCTGATGCCCAAGATGCTTTTGTTCTGCCATCAGAGTGGACAGTGTAACCTGAGGAGCTTTCTCCAACAAAATACCTAGAAAATGTTGGGTACAACTTGAGAAACATAATTTTAATGCATAGCTGAGCTTACAAGAAGGCAAAGGGAACTCCCAGGAGTCAGAACACCAATGGTACATTAAAGATAAGTGGCTGCTATGACTATGGCTTCTGAACATGGTGGGTGTGGTAAGACGGTCCTGTTTTAGGAAGCTTGGCTTTGAATACTCTCATCAGGAGAAGAAACAGAAGCCTTTGGCCTTGCTAGGGGGTGTTAGAACCAGGACACCTCTCACACAGACACACAAAACTGGGACTCTCTAAGAGTAACACTCTTAGATAAAAGATGAACTAGAAAAATTTCAGGAAGACAAGGGAGTGTGTCTACACCTGAGTTCTGGGTAGAAAAGTTTCTTCCCTCAGAGAATTCTTAACCAAGCTCTAGGACTCACAGAAATTTTGAGGTATAATTACCTACTACCGTCATATTTGGGGAACTAAAAAAAAAAAAATCATCTGTAAGCCTAGTATATCCCTAGGTGACTGGGCATAAGCAAATGAAAAATATCTACAAGGACCCATCCACAAAATAGGCCCCACAGGAGTCCCACGCACAAAGCCCTGCTAAAGATGAGCACGCAGCCCAGAAAAGGATGCACTTAAAGAAATAATCCATGCCTCAGCTTTATTTTCTCCTTAAACTCTTTCCAGCCGCAAGTTACCCCTACACTATGATACTAACCACTCCTGTCATGCAGCAGAATCAGACCCTAAGAACTGTTTACCCTTCCTGCATCTTATTCCTTCCCTCCTTGATAGAAACCACTAAACTCTTTATAGTTCCCATGTATCATTTTATACTTAAACCACACCATTCCATAAATGACATACACAATGGTTTGCAACCTCGAGCTTACAGACGACGAGAATGATGCTCAGAAGAAAAGCCTGTGAGCCAGCTCACATCAGACGAAGACTAGGACTTGTGACTCTTGGCTCCTGCTTTTGTCACTTCACTATTTTCCCTCTTTCTTTCTTGAAGTCAATATTGGCAATATTAAAATTAGTCTCACTTCTCTGACAATACACCAACGATGTTTGAGAGAAAGTATCTGAGAAGTCAGTTTAAAAACTATAATTTATTCCCAGGACTGTTGATCCTTAAATGGGTAATTGTCAGTTGACTGTTTATTAGAGCTATGGCTCATGTATAGGATTAGCAAAGGATTTTGTTGGGATTCCATTTTGAAGGCCGTTCATAGGAGAAAATCCACCTGTGGTCAAAACGACCAAGAAGGTTCTCTTAAATGACTAGGAAGCTTGAAACAACAGGGATGGTGGATGTAGTGAAAGGGTAGAGGGGAGACAATAGCATAAAGGATGCTTTGCACTTTTGCTTTGTTACAGGAAAAGCACAGCCCAGACTCGGGACACAGGCTGAGTGAAGGTGATGATAGCCAAAGCCGCTAGCATCAGCATCACCACATTGATGTTCACACTTCAAGGGGAGGGCCCGTGTCTGATTCAATACCCATGTATTCTGGGTGTTTTCAGAAGAGAGCCTGGCACACTGTCAGCGCCCTATCAACAAGTCAAATGGATGCTGCATACCCAGAGCAGCAGAGTGACACCATGCCCCCGGCCCAGTATAACCTGCACATCACAGCTCTGGAAAGGCAGGCAGGAGTGAGGAAAGGATGAGAGAGACCTGAGATTGGGGGTGGGGGGCATGTGAATGCTCGTCCCACAGCTGGCAGGGCTGGAAGTCTCTTCTCTCAGCTCGCACATCCCCATGACAGACCTGAAGATGCCGTGGGTTTGGAGAGGCGAGAAGAAAGCTGTGGGAACTGAAGTGCAGTGAGGCAGGGCTGGCCCAGCTCCTGGGCCTCTTCCCTCTCAAAGTGCTGATGGCACAGTGGTCTTCCTGGCAGCCTGTTGTCCACCCCAGGGCCCCCACAGACCCTTCTCCCCTGTGGTCATCAAACCCTATCTACTACCCAGTCTATGAGGTGACCATTCTCCTGCTGCTGGCTCGACCCCTCTCGCTGGGAGGGGAGAGCAGTACATAGGGGAGGAGTACCTCTGAGTTCTGCAGGAGTGAGACCCATCTAAATGTTAGCTCTCACTGGACAGTTGCTTTTCCGAGATTCGAACCTGAGTGTATAAATCACGGCTTTTCTAGGTGAAAAGCTGCATTTCTGTCTTTCAACCATTAGTTAATCATCCTGCCTGCTCCCTTTTGCACTCTACAGTCTGCCACCCCTCAGGCGGGGCTCCTTCCTACACCCCATGCCCTGGCTGCCCTCCCCTCCACCTGTGCCAGCCAGGCCCTGTGGTCTGTGCTCAAACTATTCACACCCTCCCACTCTTGACTGAGGAAGAATCGGCTGCTCTGTGAAGGCATCTGTGAAGAGTTCAAAAAGACTCAAGTATTCTTCTGTCACGTAGTCAGCAGCCCCTTCTCACAGCCTTGTCCTTTGGGGTAGTGGGAGTGACTTAAATATACAAACCAATGAAGCTGGTATACCTGGAAAGACATCAATGCAGGTAGACCAGTCTTGAAGGAGTATATCTGACCAAGGCGTACCCAACTCATGGGAAATCCTTTTCCCCAGACAAGCAATTCACTACCCCATTTCTGTGCTCTCACTCCCACCTACCACAGCACCCACCACCTCAATGATGCTAGGAGGGGACTCTCTGCAGGGGTGGGCTATGTCATTTGCTCACTGCCACCTCGTCCCCCTTCCCACCCCTATCTTCTGTTTGTGAGCTCATCCAGTGTCCAGACCCTCTGCCCATAAGCACTGGGGAACCCCACTGCATTAGCCACCTTGGCCCTCGGATCCTTATCCCATGACCAGCATCAGTACAACAGTAGAAAACCCCAGAATTGGAAGGATCCTTCATCCTTAAACAGGGGAGAGAGGGAAAGTAGTCTACACCCAGGGCACAGTGGACACGCAGGACCATGACAAATGGAGAAGGCGAGTGGTTGAGAGCTGCCTGGACAGACAGAGCTCACTCTACTGTGGTGCTTGGGCAGCAGATGCACAGCTGCTTAGTGTACCTGTCACCCCACAGGACTGCAGGCCACTCGGGATAGGAGACATGTCTTACTCACATTGGTTCTGGTACATGTAGGTGTTCAAGGAATAAAAACAATAAATAGCACCTATAGGTCTAGTTAGGTGCCAGGGAGGGTGGGACATAATCCAAATCTCTATACCACCTGCTAGGATTGGAGTGGATCCCTGATTTCAGGAGGGAATATGAATTTTAAGCAACAAAGAACAGCCCAGTCCACCTAGGCCAGGATAAAGACAGAGTATCTTAAGAGACTGAACAGAGAGAACTGGGCTTCTGATACTCACCATCTCAAGACAGCTTTGGTTTTTTATCATCTTCCTGAGTCCTGCCCATAGGTCAAAGCCTCTTAAAACATGTTTTTTCTGGTCAGCCTGGCTGAAACCTCCCACCCCACCCTCATACCACAATTCTGCACCTCCACAAAAAGGACCTTTCCTTTGTATGACCTCCTGGAGCCTGGTGCCCACATGTCCCACTCAGGAGTGGAGACAGGACATGTATTGGGAAGCAAAACCAACAAAATTAAGTAACCTAGGAATATGAGTGACCTTCTGGTTATTTTCTATGAGGACATCTTACAGCAAAACCGGAGGCTTCTGGAATGTAAGCCCAGGTGCTCCTCTTTTCTTTTCTTTTTTTTTTTTTTTTGAGACAGAGCCTCAAGCTGTCCCCCTGGGTAGAGTGCCATGGCATCACAGCTCATAGCGACCTCCAACTCCTGAGCTCAAGCGAGTCTCCTGCCTCCGCCTCCCAAGTAGCTGGGACCACAGGTGCCCGCCACAACGCCCGGCCATTTTTTGGTTGCAGCCATCATTGTTGTTTGGCGGGCCCGGGCTGGGGATTCGAACCCGACACCTTAGGTGTACGTGGCTGGCGCCTTAGCCGATTGAGCCACAGGCGTCGAGCTGTGAATCTTTCTAAGAGTAGAATATAATCGTCTTAACACAATAACTAAGAAAATGACATAAAGACTATGTTAACCAGTTTGATGAAAATATTTCAAATTGTATATGAAAACACCACACTATACCCCATGATTGCATTGATGTACACAGCTATGATTTAATTTAAAAAAAAAAAGCTTCTAGAGTTTGTTAGTCTTTTTCTACCTGAGGTCATAAACACTCATTAAGTTTCCACCTCTAGGGGGTTTAAATATTTATTAAGTAAAAAATAGAACTTGTAGGTCAGCTGCTGGTGGGTGGCTCACGACTAGCACTCTGGGAGACTAAGGCTGGTATATTGCCTGAGCTCAGGAGTTTGAGACCAGCCTGAGCAAACTGAGACCCATCTCTACTAAAAATAGAAAAACTAGCCAGGTGTTGTGGCAAGAGCCTGTAGTCCTAGCTTGGGAGACTAAGACAAGAGAATTGCTTGAGTCCAAGAGTTTGAAGTTGCTGTGAGCTATGTTGCCAGTGCACTCTGCCCAGGGTGACTGAGACTGTTTTCAAAAAAAGAAACCAAAAAACAAAAAACTAGGACTTGTTAGTTTTCTATATCTCCTTTGGGCCTAACCATTCCTTTTTTCTTTGTAATGTGGGACATAGTAATTTCTTTTTTGTGGTAAAATACGTGCAACATAAAATTTACTATTAGCAACATTTAATACACACAATATTGCATAACCAACCATTCATCAGCAAATAGGACTTGTAAGTCCTTTTCTGGCTCTGGTGCTTTGGTGGGTCCGGACGTTGATTAACTGAAGAATAGACCTCTCCTTGCTCCATTTTTGGTGGCAGCCCAGCTGCTTGCAGATGCTCTGACTATAAATCTCTGCTATTATCTCCACTTGACCTGTTTCTCTGTGGTACCTTTCCACCTTTGGCCTCTTAACAGCGGTCCCTGAGAGGGGAAGTGATTGCCTAATATTGGGCAAAGATATCGCCACATATGGATCAACTAACACAAGACCCTACCTCGTGGGATATTTGCTCATTTGGATACCAGGTCCCTGGAGATACTGCTCAGCAGAGAAATTGCTCAAATTCCTCTGTTGGAGATTTCGGTGATGCGGAGTTTGTCACATCACCATGTAGCACGATTTACATTCACACATTCAAGTTCTCTGTGCTGCCAGGAGTCCACCACTCCCTAAAACGTACTTCTGGAGCTCTGAGAACCTTTCATTTACCCTGGAGGAGTCATAAATATTCAGAATGGTCCGGGCTCTTCCATATTCAAAGGACTGTCCACAGACCATCTGAGTAAGACAGCAGTGTGCAAAAGAATCTCAAAGTGTTGAAAATTATTAGAAAGGGAACAAAGAAAAACATTTGTTAGATTTCAGTCAATCTTAAAAAAAATCTCAGTGAAAACCACAGAGGAGCTGGGAGAGGCGGTGGAAGAGGATGTGGAAGGGAGTGGGACACCCCTCCTTTGCAGCACCTGTTCTGCTGTGGATTCACTAATCCAGGGGCCAAATGATATAGGGGGTCCCAGCTCATAATGCGTCCCTCACAACAGCACTGAAAATCTAGTGCACCCACCCCTCACGAGGACATCTGGCTGGAAAGTGGTCAGCTTACTTGAGAAGAGGCCTTGTCTGGGGCCCTGTGCATGAGAAGATGTTCTTTTGTTAGTGTTTTAAATAGGCAATTTGGCACATTATTTGAGGGAGACAAAGGAGGAGAACGTTGCCATAGAGTCCAGCCAGCACAATGCACCAAGTGTTAACTGATACCTTTGAAAGGTCTCGCAGGACCCAGATTTAGCAGTGCTCAGGGAAATGGTATCCGTTCCTTCAGGGTTTTCTTTTTCAGGCATTTATCGTAGTCACAAAGAGCCTTCTGCATCATCATCTGATTCCCCTTTCCCTTCTTTCATTCCTTCCTCTTATGCCTTTTTTCTCTCAACATGGCTGTATGTGAAATAGAAAAATGTTCCTGCAGCCATGCAGCTGTTGTGATACAGCCCCCACATGGGCAGGAATCTAAGCCTTTTAAAGGCCTTTGCTTGAGGATGTCATTTGACTCTTAGCTGGGGTCTGCGTTACCATTTCTCAGGTTTCATTAAGAAAGAGTGGGGGCATTTTGGCAAAGGTGATGGTTGGCAAAGGGCAAAGGTAGACTGGACATAGACGGAATGTCCCCATCCTTTCTTAATGGAAGCATCCCCTCGTCTTTGCTGGTAAAGTCACCTTGGCCGTGTACTGGCCAGAGTATGTTGTATATCAGAAATAAAACACCACCTATGTGCAATTCACCACCAGAAGACTTGTATCTGGCATTTTCCATCCTGCCCTGATTCAGGGAAGGTCAGGATTGCTAACCATGCACAGTGACACTGTGACACTCCGTGATGAGGACCCTGGCGTTGTTTGTCCCGAGACTCCTGGCTGGCTTTGAGTCGGTACATTCTGCTAGAGAAGAAAGGCTGGATTCTGCCCGCCTAACTGGTGTGCTAGAAATGACTCGGTGCTGTTTTTCTTCCCTGGCATCGCCCACTCAAAACAAACAGTTTCACCAGCATTAGAGTTTGGGGTTGCGTGGTATCTCGGGGCTGGGGTCAATCCTATCATCTTCACAGTAGGGGCTGAGGGAGAGCGCTTTATTTTTGTCAGTACCATCTGCCGCTGACTAAGGCGGGGGAGAGCGGGTCAGAGGGGGTCGCATAAAACCCAGTCCCGAGACACGAATAAGGAGAAGGGCTTTTATTCCTGGTTCTTATGAGGATTTGATTTTTCGAGAAGACAGGAATGCAGCATTAACTCTTAAGTGAGAAAATGAGAGATAGATGGAAAGAAAGAAAAGGCTTGATTTTGAGGCAACAGAATGTCATACTCCATAAAAGATGCTAATTGCACAACTGACCACTCGTTAAGTCTCTTTCATTCTTTTTGAAGAGGTCTTCCACCCTCCCTCCAGGACCTTGTAAAGCAGAGTGAATCTCTTCCAGTTCCAACTCCTCCCTCCAAAGCTAAGTCAGTGTTTTTAAATGAATACAGACATTTCCACTGAGGTTTCCTTTTGGTCTAAAATAAAGTTTCTCTGTCCCCATTTTTGGAAACAACAACAATGATAGCTAACACTCATGGAGCACTTAGCATGTGTCCAGCCTTATCCTAAGCACTTTATATATATTAACTCATTTAATCTTCCTGATAACACCATGTGGCTAATCTTATTATTGTCTTGATTTTATAAAATAAGAAAACCGTGTCCCAGAGTGATTAAGGAACTCTCCCAAGGTTGAACAGCTAGTAAGTGGAAGAGCCAGGACCCAAATCAAACCATCTGGCTCCGGCTCCACGCTATTCCCCACCATTTACCTTAGCATTTCTAAGGTAAGAAACTGAGACTCCTTGATATTTCAATGTCCTGGAAACAGCAGGTAGGCCACAGACCTTACGCTCTGGCTTCATCAATTTAGTTGTCTTCTCAGGACCCTATAGTGGCTCCTGGTTGCCTCCTGCATCTGTGGAGCTGAAACCCCTAGCCCTACTTTGAAGGCCATTAGCCCCCATACCCATCTAGCCTGGATCCCCCACTAGTCTGCAGGGGTGGCTTCATAACTTGTGAGCCTTCTCTCCCTGCGATGGCCTCCCCTCTTCTCCCTCCCCTTATTTCCAAGATGTTGACCCCTCCTCTCTCTCGTCCTTTACCCCTAGATTTACCGCACAGTCCATCCTCCACACAGGGTCCGGTTTGCTCATCATCCGCACAGGGAAGGTTAGCTGTTTCTTCTGGCAGTATTGCCTGCTGTGAAGTATTGAGCAGCCTTCCAACCGGAATAAACAGTTACTAGTGCATGCTGGGCGAGGGATCTATCTTCTCTTCCAGCTTATAGACAGACACTAGCTCTATTCTTCTCATGTATCCATTCATTCATTTTCTGTTCATCAGTTATTTATTGAGCCTTAGCTGGGTCCTGCTAAGAGCTGTGATAAATAATAAAATCTATAAAACAAGGTCCCTGCCTGCATGCACAAACATTCTAATGGAGTATTTCAAACTAGAAACCACGTTAAGAGTTGTTGCAACCCAACCTCCTCTCTCTATGTGGGGAGGTCAAGGCCTCAGGCCCAGGCGGGGATTGAGGCAGGTGCACCTAGAACTCCTTCCACTGTTCCTCTCTGCCTTGAAAGTAGGGAACAAGAGGCACAAAATCAACTCTGTCCTTGTTACTCATTGAACTGTGTGTTCTCACAAATGTCCTGTAGGCTTCTTTGAAAGGCTGGAGTCCTCCCAACCCTCCCAGCTTTGGAGACTCAGCTTTGGAGCTCAGTGTGGAGGGGATCTGAAGCCCTATGTCCTGCAACAATTAACTACGCCCGCCCTTGAGGCCCATGTTTCCTTCCTGTTTGCTCTTGTGCTTTGGCACTTCCAATAACACTGCTCTCACAACCTGGCCCAGGCTCTGGAGCAGGGAAGCTGAGTGTCATTGTGGTTAAGAGCAGGGCTGTAGGTGTCAGAGAGACCTGGATTCAAGTCCTGTCCCTCCCCTTTATTAGCTTTTGACATTAGACAAGTTATGTCCATTCATTCAACAACAAATGCATTGCACTCCTTCACTGGGTGTTCCAGGCCCTGGAGGTAAAGACAAAGCAAGAAAGACATGGCCTGGCTCTCCCAGACCTCACATTCCTCCCAGGGAGTCAGACCATCAGCACGTCAGGGAATGAGCACCATGAGGTGACTTCAAAAATGGACAGACATTTTGAAAGAGAGCAAGGTAACAGAGTAGGTGAAGCAGGGGCTGGACATGGAGGTCAGGGAGGTGAAATCTGCCCTGCTCCATAGGAGGGCAGGGAAAGGGCATTCAGGGGACTAGGCACAGCAGTGCAAAGGCCCTGGGGCAAGAGTGGGCTCAGCCTATTTGAGAAATAGAAAGATAAGTTTCTTCCTCTGGAAAAAAATATGGCCAGCAAAAATATCCATCCTGGAGGGGTTGGTGTGGATGGAATGAGCTAAGTACACAGAGCACTTAGCAGACTGCCCACCCGTAAAGGTTAGTTGTTTGTCGTTCTTCAGAAGATTGTTGGAGAGTGCACATCCCGCCCTCCCTCAGTCCCTATCTCTGTGGAACACAGGCCCTTTGTCCTATTTTTCAGAAACAACATTTGTTGTTCCCTTTTTGTGGAATGCATACCCACATCCTTCCCTCCCCAACCCTCCTGGCAAACCACTAATTATCCTCTCTCAGCTTAAATAATGGTCCTTCCCTCCTGCATAGTGGGTGACCTGGCCTGGCAGGGACATCTCTGCAGGGACCCTGCAGTACCCCTCCTGGAAGCCACCACCTGAAGGCTCTGGAAGGGCCTGGGCCTGCCTGGGGCTTCACCTGGCTGCTTGGCCAATGGTCTTCTCTACCTCTAGGAGGTCTAGACCAGGCATCTTCAAACTACAGCCTGCGGGCCACATGCGCCCCACCTAGGACATTTATCTGGCCCATCAGTGTTTTTGCTGCCGCTGCCTGTCCTGCTTAGTAGCCAACTCATCCTGGGGCCTGCAGTCCAGCCCTCCAAAAGTCTGAGGGACAGTGAAATGGCCCCCTGTTTAAAAAGTTTGAGGATCCCTGGTCTAGACACTCAGTAAGCAGAGACTAGGACTTGGTGGTCTCTCTCTCTCTGATGGGTTTAAGCATTTATTAAGCAAATAAAACTTAGTCTGTCTCGACCTCAGATGGGTCTAGACATTCATTAAGCAAAGAATAGGACTTGTGGGTTTCTTCTGGTTCTGTTAAACATTCTTTCCAAGTTGCAAAATATTTACAGGGGCTAACTCTTTGACCTTTTCCAAGGCCTCCAGCAGATGACCTTCGTCTTTTACACCACATCACGAGTTCCCGAGCTGTGACTGAGCCGCATGTACACCACCGCCTGAATGGCACCTGAACCTTGCTCAGACAAGACTCAACCCCATGTGAAAGAACTCCTTTCCCTTAACTCGAGGCTGATGCCATTTTTGGTTGCAGCTCATCTGCGTGCAGATGTATTAACAAGTCTTTGCTATTAACTATACTTGGCCTGGCTCTTTGCAGCAGCTCCCACCCTACAATGGCCCACTGCATGCCTGGTGTGTGCCCCGTTTCCCCTGGGGGCCCCTCCTAGCTCTTGTCTACCTCCCCAGCCTCCCTTCCTGTCATTGTATCTCGTGGCACCCTGTTCTTTTCCTGAACACACATCTCATGTTCAGACTGTATATGTGTGGTTGTTGTCTATTATTGCTGGCCTCGCCATCAATGATGGAAAGTTCCAGAACAGGGGCTGCATCTGTTTTGTTTCTTCACCAGCACTTGAAACCTGCTAAATAAACATCTATTGACGAATGTCCCCTCCCTCTCCTGTCTTCCTTCACTGCTCAGTCCCCTCCTCATCACCTTCTCCCTGGTCCCCTATGCCACATGCCTCTGCCTGACGCCTCCCTGATAACTCCCTCCGGCCCCTAGGCACCCTGATGTCTTCTTGTAGATGGCTCAAGGTGCCTCAAATGCACACATTCCACACTGAGACACAACTCTCTCCCTAAATGAGTTGGTGCAGGGCTCCCTACCTAGGGGGCCAGCCCATCAGTCTATGCCTGGGGCAGGAGAGGAACCTCAGAGTCAGTCTTGGTGCCTCCCTTACCCCTCTTGTCTGCCCTCCCCTGGGTACTGCAGGTTTCACCCTAGACATCATTCAACTCCATGGTCTGCACCCACCTTTGCTTCAGCCTGCTCTGAGTGGTATCTGGGCAGCCTCCCTGTCTGCTCCCTGCTCCAGCTCCCATGTGGCTCCCAGGCAGTAGCCACAGTGGGATTTAGAAAGCCAGACTTGACCATGGCATCCTTCACTTCTAGAGAAAAGCCCAATTCCCCTCTGCCACCTGCTGCCTCTGGCCCCTCCTCCCTCACCCTGCAAGTGCCAGGTAGGAAGGGAATAGCCCTGGGGCTCGGGAGGGGAGGAGGACAGACAACTTTCTACTGCTGGCCCTTGCCCTGGGAGTCTGAGCTGGCCCAGGGCAGAGCAAGGCTATCAACAGCCTCTTTCCACAGAGTCAGGATCTTCAAATAACCTACGTGTTTATCTAGAAGGGGGTTAGTCTCTGGCCTCCCCTGGCCTGAGACAAGGACCTCCTGCTGGGGCCCTCAGTGACTCAACTTCTACCCTCAGTATTGGTCTCAGGTTTCCAACCCCAGGAGGCCCTCCCCAGGAGATGGCTGGGAAGGAGGATTTGCATCTTTGCTGCAGTTCCTATGGGATCTCAGAAAAGGTGGACCAAGGCTGCCCTCCATGATGACAGAATCCAATACCTTCCCCCTCCTCTGCTGCTGGCCCCTGCTCCAAGCCTCCTCCCCTCCTCCAGCCTCCCTCAGCACAGCTGCCGGGCCATCCTCTCCGGACATGACAAGTTGGGTATGGCTCTCCTCTGCTTCCAATCCTCGCTCTGACTCTGAGTACAAATCCCAACTCTTAACTCTGGCTGACCTGATTTGGCCTGGTTACCTCCCTAATCTCAGATTAAGTATGATAACCTCCACCCTCTGTCCAGCCCCCCTGGCCCCGTGGCTGTATCTCAAATTCTCTAGGTACCCTAAACTCTCATACTCTGCCCTCAGGGACCCCATGACTCCCTCTCTTACCTCCTCCAGGCATTTGCTCAAAAGTCCCTTCTCAGGGAGGTCTTACCTGGCCTCACCATCTAAAATTGCTTCCCCCAGCTCCCACATACCTTTCCTCATTAGCATTTATCACGGTGGAACAGACCATGTATTCTACAGAACGTGAGCTTCACGAAGGCAGGCTTTTTCATTTCTGGATCTCAGTGTTCAGACAGTACCTGCTACATAAGTGTGTGCTCCGCAAATGCACGAACTTTCCCTTCCTGCGCTCCTTGAGTTATGGGCAGTGTGCTAAGCTCATCCTCTTGAGCCTTTTTGAAAATTTCTCTTCTCTCCTTCGTATCCCCCCCACCCCGGTCTGCCCTTGTCATACTCATGGCCGAATCCTCAGGACCGGATTACATTTTTGGAGTCTTCCCAGGATAAGCCCAATGTCTGCACACTGATAGTCATCATTATGCTCTGCCCATGCTCATCTATAATTATAATTATTATCCTACATGAACGATCCATTACGGCTCTATAATTCTAGTGGTAATTGCTGGGCTTCTGAGGACTGAGATGGCTTGGGCTGTGTGTGCTCATTTTTGCCATGGGTGCCCCTGCCACAAGAGCAGGTAGGCCTTGCCAAGTGGCAGAGGTGTGCAAGGACTTTCTTCCTCTGCAGTGACCCTCACTTAAATTGCTCATGGGAATAAAAGCAGAGGTGACCAAAAGGATAACTGCTGTCTGGAAGAATGATCTAGTGTTTCTTCTAGCCTACAGCCTATCCACGTGAATTTCGGTAGCAGAGTCAAAAGGTTGAAAAGAAGAAGGTGTGGAAGAGTCTTCAACTAAAAATAACCTTTTCTCACTTCTCAACAGTGACCTCGACAGGTGGCCAAGAGCCCGGTCTTCTCTGAAGCCACCTGAGTATCTCTCAGCCACTGCACACAAGCCCTGTCATGCCGCATGCCGGCTTTCTTCCCCTGGGTCTGCCCCATCCTGTCCCCTAACTACTCAGGATCAGTGCCTGGAGCCCTTCCCAATCCGACCTCCCTGCCCCCGACCTCCTACCAGGCCTTGTACCAGCCTCTGCTTCCCACTGCTTCCTGGGCACATCTGACAGCCTGGTGCTTCTGGACCTTTGCTCAGGTAGTGGCAAGGCTGCCACTCACAATGGGGCCGAGGAAGTCTGTGTGAGATGTCAGCCACATCTTGGTGATCATTCTGCGACCCCTGAGTGCCAGCATCGGGGAGGTTCTGAGGCTACTTTTCTACTTCAATAGTTTAAGCCATTTCTCTAGCCAGGAAAAGCCCTCTTGGGTGCTGGCTCCTGCCCCTTCCACCCTCCCTGCACACAGTCAGCAGAGGGCAGCGTCAGCTCCCAGGGAGACAGCTTCTCCAGTCTGACGTAAACGTTCATCAGGGTTGTAACAAATAGAATACCCTTGGTACCCCAGAACAGAACTTCAGCTTCTAGGCAAGAGTTAAAACAGCCCTTCCCGCAGAGATGAAACACCCCACTTGCTGCATTAGCCCATCCATGGTGCAATCAGGGAGACAAACAACATGGACAGTAATTAGAAGAGCTGCCAAATACCCATTTTTCCTCTTTTTCCATTTGCTCCTTTTTCGCCTTTTGGGCCCTGGGGACCAGGTTGTCCATCTGATCCATTGTGTCCTGGAAACCCACCAACTCCTGGAGGTCCTGCATTGAAACATGGAAACAAGAACATTTTAAAAAATCTTCCCTGAAGTTACTGTGATTTCCTTCAGCTAATAAAACTGAGAAGGGCATTTTTCACACCTTCTCCTGCCTCCTCCCTTCTTGGCTAAAGCAGTGCCCTGTGGGGGGATGGTGACAGCAGGTTTGCAAGTGAGAGGGGTGTGGGAGGAGGGACACAGCTAGGGATGTCCCCAGAATTCTCCCTCCCCACCTTTGTCTCTTATGAGGGACCCTATGGATCCAGCCTCCTACAACCTCCTTTTGAACTAGCAAAGTCCCTGGGCTCTTACCTGGTGGGCCAGGAGGTCCTACAAAAGAAAAAGAAATTTAGATGATACACCATGGGTGGAAGAAAAACCAGCGTTACAACCCCCAAAACAAATAGTGTCCTCCCCTCTTAAAATCTCCTAATCACCTTCTGGTCCTAAGGAACTAATCCCACACCTTTTATTTAGAACTCACTATATTTGCCAAAAAAATTCTTAAAAATAATTCAACAAACACCCATGTGCCAGTCAAACCACTTTCGCTTAAGTTTCAGTAGACCAAGAATAATCTCTGAGCTGGTGTCACTCTACATCCCTAGATCAACTATCTCTCAACTGGTCAACCTGATTAACTGAGGCCCTAGTGCAGCCCAGGCACAGGGTGCCAGCAAATGGTGATGCTGTGGTAGGAGCAGCCCCCAATGCTCAAGTCTGGTCAGCTGGTCTCTGGGCTGCAGAGGGGAACCGGGAGCAGGAGCTGGCTGGCTGGGTCTCTATTTTGCTGCATAAAATAGCCTGAGAAAAGCAGAAAGCCTGGATCGGGTAACAAATACCTTCCTTAGTGTATAATTACCTGAGGATCTAAGGGGTTCAGACAAATCGTTTACGCATAACCTAACAAAATGATTTTGCATCCACAAATAGGAGTGTCCTATTATCAGCTATCCTATTTGAACACTCAGATAAGCTAATAAGGTTGCAACATGAGCAGCCCAGTTCCTTTTGTTTCTCTAGACCACATGTAATGATTACCAGGGTTGGAATGGAAAGGTCCTCCTGCAAATCAGAGTCATGACCATTCAGAAAATAAGGATTTATCCAGCACTTACTGTGTGCACCAAAGTCTACCAAGAAATCTTGGTCCCTGTGTCCACTGTGTTCACAGTCTAAATGGGGAAGGTGGGTTCTTTGAAACTACAGTGCAATGTGGGAGAGCTGCAGGTCTGGGGGTGTGGGCACATAGCCGTGTGAGAAGGCTCCCCAAGGTGAGCCTGCAGTCAGGGCCCTGACTTAATGAGGGGCCTGAGATGGCAGCAGATGAGGACCAGCATTCCACATGGGGGCCAGGAGGAGCAAAGGTACAGACGCGAGGACTTGCATGATCCAGGATGGGGGGGAAGGAAGGACTGGCCGAGCTGGAGTGTGCAAAGATGAGGCTGAATAAGGACTTAGGGGTGGAGTGGTGGTAGAAGACCTTGAATGCCAGGCAAGGGGTCTAGACCATATCCGTGAGTCAGGAGGGAGCTACAGGGGGTTCCAAAGCCGGGTGGGGGGGGGGGGTGATGCTGGAAGTCAGCGTGGATCTGAGATCCTCTTGGTAGTTAGAAACTGAATGGAACTAGGTGAGATGAGATGAGAAAGGCAGTGACAGACAGGCAGAGAGACAGAGAGTAATGCTTAGCAAATCTTTGTATTTAAAATCAGTGACAAGATTGTGGTATATGTGTTGACTGGAGAGTTGTAGAGAAAGCTAGAAATTCAAGAGGCATTTCACCAGAAGGAGCAAGACTCCATGTCTTATGGACAGGAGGCAAATGGGGATGGAAGGAAGCTATTCTGACAGACGCAGGGACTCATGAAAGGACAGGTGCCTGCAGATATGCTTACGATACTGTGGGCAAATGTGATTTACTGAAATGAATTTGTACTCTCAGGGTGAGTACAGCCTGTGGCTACAGAACTTTACCACCAGATGGCGCATGCGCCTTGGAAAGAGGGTGATGGACAGTTACCAGAGGAAATCAATCATCATTCCCAAGTGGAGTCAAGTTCAGATGTGCCGGTTGGTAGAAAGACGATTTGACTGTAGGATACAAGATCTGACCGTATATATAGTAGGTTTCAAGAGTTCCCGGGATAGCCCAATAACCATGCCCATGCAGATGGACTACTGTTGAGAATTCCTGGCTGAAGTTGTGTATTTAGGACACACCAGCCCCATGGCCAAGCTTCTCACCATATTGCTGTGTTTGAATTAGGATGAATTAGGATTTCCTGAAAGAGCTCCACCGACACCTGATGGCTAGAGTGCCTAGCATATGAACCCACAGAATCACTAGCAGTGCTTGTTAAAAGCAGATACCTGGGTCTCATCTGGTGATTCTAATTCAGTCTGGATTTAAAGTAAGACCTGGAAACCTGCATTTTTATGAAGCACTATCGGTGATTTGGATACAAATGGTCATGGACCCTCTGATGTGATGTGAAATTATCTGGGAAAATGATCAGTCACCATCCTTAAAGGGGTCTTGACCCTAAAAAGGTTCAGAGCTAGTCTTAAGGCAGGGGTAAAAACTCTGGGCTGGGGTTGGGGGATGGAGAAGGAGGGCCACACCCCATCTGGAGGGAAGCCAGGGAGCGCAGAGGCAGCGGGAAAGAAAGAGTAGTCAGGAGACAGGGAAGAGGAAGTCTGGCGGGGCTGCGGTCCAGAGACTAAAGAAGAAGAGAATTTCAGGAGAGAAAGAAGCTCAGAAGTCAGGGCCACACAGACATCCTGATGTCCTCTCAGCACGACAGCCTGGCTTTTCCAGGCCCCTGACACCTGGAGGAAGCCAAGGCATGTCAAATAGTGTCAAATCTCACACTGAGATTGTGAAATGTGCCAGCTGGGCATTTAGGAAGCCATCATTCAGGATGTTCCCATCCTCCCTCTCTTGAATAGCAGGCCCTCAAGGGATACAGCCAGGTTCAGGCTGACAGTGTGCTCAAGGCTGGTGTCCAGGGCTTGCCACCTGTGCAGGTACACAGGGCTCTGCCTTGGAAGGAGCTTCCATGCTTGGGTTTAATGCCCTACAGTCACTGTCTGGAAATTCTTAATAATCTTATCTTTGGATCTGTGTTTTGTCAGTGAAGTCATGGGGCATGCAGTGAGGGCTTGGAAGTCCTGCCTCCCAAGGCAGGTCACCTGCCACCTGCTCCCTAGCCCCATGATGTGTCTTCTACACTCACTGCCCTGCCGATAACTTCTGCCTTCTCCACCAGGGATCTTAAGCAGAAGTGCAGGAAAGGCAGGGCTGGAGAGCCCCAGCCTCCTGAATCACAGGGTAGGGCTCCCTGCTGCCCAGGGGTCTGTACTTGCTCTATGACTGGTCCATTCAATGCGGGGGGGGGGGGGAATATATGACATTAAGCAGCAAATAAAGACTCCCACAATACCAGGTCAAGACCACAGAAAAAAGGGAAAAAGCCCTTTCCCTGCCTTTTCCCTGGATAAGAGACGCTACATTTGCATTTTGTACTTAGCCCTGCAAATGATGCAGCTCACTCTGACTATACCCACCTGACTCTCCCAACCAGAATCCATTAGAATCGGGTGGATGCCTGGTACCCACATATTTTTTCTCCTTGAAATCTAAAATTGGCCCACGATGTCCCTAGTTTTGTGACCCTGAGGTTTGTGGATGGCCAAGTACGGTAAACACCTGTCAGTTTGCAGAGAGAAATGTCAATTCCAATCAGAACACTAGAACACTAGGAAAGAAAGACACATGCCCAGGCTCAGCAGCAGCCATGACCCACTACTGACGTTGGCCTAGGTACAGGCGAGAGGAGGGTTAGTGTCACTTGGCTGCAGAGACAATGGTGCTATAGATTTGAAGCATGTCTGCCCCAACAGCAGCTCAGCAATGGGATGGTTTAGACTTTTACAACAAGTTCACACATAGAAAACACAGTAAGCAAAGAATAACCCAAGAACATGCCATCTTTAAGACACAGGTTCTTCCAGAGGAAATGCTTCCAAGGTCCCAAGGACATCTTGGCTCAGGAGTAAGATCCAGAAAAACACCTGTTGTTTGACAAAACTTGTACTAGCAGAAACACCTAACAGGTCTGGCTAGGGAATTACCCTCATTATTCACCTGAGAGGTCACAAGCCTCACAAAATCACACAGCATCTGTCTTGGTTGCCATAGCAACCATAGCAGGATGTCGTGGTTATGGCTGGACCAGCTTCAAGTTATGAGCACCTGCTTTTTCACAGACAAATCCAGTGTAAAGCTGGAAACTGTTCCGGGGTCCCAAGCCCAGGTTCTGCCGTGGGGATCCCTCCTGCCAGGTATCCACTCATTGCTCTAGACCAAGGCTCTCTGCCCACTCCCTGGAGTTGCGTAGTTCAGCCCTGGGTCCCCTCACTTCCCTCCCATTGTCCTCTACCCGCACCCCCAATCCAGACAGTGTGGTTTACCCCCGGGCATCTTCTCTCTTTGCAACTTATACTTTTCACACCTAATTTTAATTAAAGAACTTTCTGTGTCAAAAGAGGCCCAATTTCAAGCTGGCAAGAAAGGAGAAGGCTCTACCTTTTGAAAAGCATTCTGAGGTGCCAAAGAAAAACCTACTCAACCCATTTCCAGCGTGGATCCCCCACTCCCTGGCTCCCAGCCAGCCTCCCCTAAGTGGTCTCAATAGCTCCATCCCACGCATTCACTGTTCAGCCTGGCTCTCAGGTCTATGACTATAAAAATCAAAAAAGGAAGAGGCTTTTCCTGTGCCTCTCGACAGGCTTTTGTGCCTGTAATTCCATCTATCCATTTCTCAAGCACTCATTACTGTCACACATAACTCTGAAAAGGGGCTTCCAGAGATGGAAGAAAGATGCTTAAGCCACAAGGGTTTCGGAATAAAGGACCAAGCTGTTCTGAAGATATTTAATTTTCCGAGAGGGCTGACATATAACTTAAATCATTCAATTAGTGTTTCCCAAGAAGCCACAGGATTATAGTTTTTCTCTTTGAGGCCAAAATAAGTAGATGAGAGTCAGACTTGGATTTGCAGTTCCTGAGGGAAGCTTCTTTCTTACCAGGTCACCATCTCTGTTCACGCACTCACATCAACCACTGGTTTATTCATTCAGCAAACTTAGTTTGTGCTTCTAATGTGGCAGGTGATGAAAGAGACTGAGGAGAATACTGCCCGTAAGGGCTGGGTTTCTTACAATCTAATACTTGTCACGTAGGGTTCCTCAACCCCGGAAGGCTCTAACAGGGCCTGGGGCCATGAACTCAGAGGCCCAACAAAAGCTTCAGATGGCCTCAAAGCCTTGTGGTTGTGTATTAAAGTCCAGGGAACCCTGCTAACACTCCCCAATATGCAGTCAGGCCTCTGAAACTATTGCTTTCCCAATGGCAGATTCAACCAACTGAGGATGGAAAACAATTTTTAAAATCAAAAACATTAAAAAAAAATACAATAATGTAAATAAGAAAATAATACGTGGCATATACATTGAATTAGGTTTTATAAGTAATCTAAAGATGATTTAAAGCATATAGATGGATGTGCATAGGTTAAATGCAAATACTATACCATTTTATGTAAGAGACTTGAGTACCCACGGATTTGGGGATCCTTGGGAGTCCTGGCACCAATCCTTCATGGATATGAAGGGACAACTGCACTGTTTTAATGTGAAAATAATTTCCCCATTTCCCTCAGAATGCTGTACCTCCTTTGGTGAGGCAGGAAAGGCAGTGTCTGAAATCGGGCTCTGCAGGCTCATCCGTGGCCTGGCCAGAGCCTTCCTTGGCTTGGGAGCCAATGATGAGTGACCACTAGGGGACCTGTGTCTTCTCTCAACCCCAGCTTCTGAAGGCATCTTCCCCCAGGTAAGATGCTGGACTCTGTCAGACCCAGGTATGGGGTAATCATCTCAAAGCCATGCTCCTCCTTGTTTTCCCATCCAGCAGCCATTCCTTGTCCCTGAGGGTTGATGTGTATCCTGGTCAGTCTCCATCCCCCCTGTCTGTGTGTCTCTGATCCATCAAGTGGAGGGAGCAGGGTGAGACCAACATCCATGAGAACATGGTCTGTACCGGGCAGAAGTCTTTTCATAAAAAGCATCTTCTTGCTTGCTTATCTTCCTATTTATGCCGCATAGATGATGTGGGGAAATAATTCTTCCTGATAAGAGAACTCTACCACTTAGCAAGGTCTTTTCCCTTCTTTCTTTTCCTCTTTTAAAACTAATGGGAATAAGAAAAATATCTAT
The DNA here is from genome assembly GCA_963574575.1 of Galagoides demidoff. NCBI lineage: Eukaryota > Metazoa > Chordata > Mammalia > Primates > Galagidae > Galagoides > Galagoides demidoff. The sequence continues at coordinate 10,622 of CAUYQV010170678.1, read as the reverse complement.
GGCCCTGGTTCAAGGTACCATATGTTTCTAATTAACCCACACCCTAGTTATTTTCCATGGCTATATTTCTATGGCAATATTGAAATATTATTATTTTCCATAATTATATTACAATTGGTTTTTAGCTCATTAAAAACATCTAGTAAAATAAACCTACATGTATTTTTAGAACACAAAGTGTCCCTAGGTGTTGCTTCTGCCTCTGGCCCTTTGGCCGGCACACGTGGTGGCTGTGTGAGCGCTCTGGGTCGTGGCAGTAGCCTACCTGTCAAGCAGATGCCCTTGGTGCTGTTGCACAGGTCCACCATCACTCGGACCTGCAGGGGAGACAGGATGATCAGGGACAGTCAGCAGGCAGTGAGCCCTGGGCTTTCCCTTTAGTCAGAGAAGCAGACAACAGTCACCCTACCCCCACCAGAGTTGGGGTGTCTAAAGGGTTCAATCTGTGGGCCCGAATAAAAAGGGGTGGTGAGTTTAGTGGTTAGGAATGAGCACTGACTGGGCGAGCAGGGATGAGGTACTCGACCTTGTGACACTTTGGCCTCCTTCTCTGAAAATGTAAATAATGTAAGCACCACCTGGAGGGCTGACCTGCTCAGTACCTGACATGTGGAGACAGTCACTGGATGGTAATGGCCCTATGGAGGCTGCCTGTTCCCCCTGGATGACCACTTGTGGTGGGAGGTCATCGAAATGTGATGTTAGCCTGACACCCGGTCTGCCCACACCCATGGTACCCCCTTCCCATTCTCCACGCTGCTTCCAGTGAGCTTCACAAAACCCAAATTTGATCGTGTGAAGTCCATAGGCTGGTACTGAAAGATCTCTAAGGTAAACGAAAAGATACAAAGTATAGGGCAGCACGTGGAACATGTTTTTATTCATGTGAAATTGTGATGCGCACACAAACACTTCCATATGCCTTTGTTTTTGTCTTTCTAGAATATTTCTGGAGACAGATCTAAAAAACCTCCAGTGAAGAGGCGTGGAGGGCTAGGGCAGAAGGGAGCTGGATTAAGCATGATGTGCCCTTTCTTTTGTTTAAAATGTTCACTGATTGCTCTTTCAGTTAAACTATTTATTATTAAAAAGTACATGTTTGGCTTTGAGGGAAAAAATGATTTTATCTTCTATCTAGGTTTATTCCATTTGCTAGGCAATCCAGAGGAAAACTTATACTTGATTTACTTTTTGTTAAGTGTGTCAACAGGTATTTATTGGCTGCTTAGAAATTGATCATGAAATATACATATCACAAATATATTAAATGTTTACAAGCAATTTAATTGTCAATAATATGACAAACACATACATACATATCCTAGCTTAAGAAATTTGCCAATTCCTTGGAAACATTCTGGGTGCCACCCCCAGCAGCTCTCTGACATGAAATATCCTGGGAAGTATCACTCTCGCTGTCATACAAATAAGACAATAGAGGCTTGAGGAGATGACGTCATTCACTCAAGCTCACACAGCTTGTTGGTGGAAGAGGCGGGTTATCTGATTCTGGGTCTACTGCTCTTACTCTTATGGCTCGGATGATTATCTTAATGTAACCAGACAGAAAAAATTATGATTCACTGCTTTTAGTCATTTTCATAAATGAATGTAATCAGCTGCACTGTGAACAAAATTTATTGTCTTAAAAAAATGTGTAATTGCCCATTGAGTGAACAAGAAAAGACTTGACAATGGCTTCATTTGCTGCCTGGGGGATCACGGCAGAAGGAGTCGTTTGAAACAACAGAAGCATCAGGAGGGAAAATCAGCCTTTCTCTTTGCAACTCATCGCTGATCTGGGCCAGGAGAAGCTTCTGTAAAAACTATGAAGGAGTTTTCATTTCCTCACCTTTGCTTTCATTTGTACACTGAAGGTTAATTTAGACATTTACCAGTAAATTACATCAATCTTCTCTCGGGAATAGTCTTTTAACAAACTTGGGCTACATAGGATTGTATTGAGATGAGTGAAGAGCTGGCAACAAAGGGTCCACATTTGGTGCTGCTAAGCAAGTTTATCACCCAAGTGAGTGAAGCCGAGCTGATCCTGGATGAGGCCTCCAGGCAACTGCAGCTGCTCTGGAGAGTCTCACTTCCCACAGATGGCCAGTGTGACCTTCACTGCAGGCAGATTGGAGAATTGAAAGCAGAGATCACCAAACTGCACAAAAAACTGTCTGAATAAGAAAAGAAGTTGCAAAACACTGTGCAGCTTTTGCAGCTGAGCAAACACCAGGAGAAAGTCATCTTTGATCAGTTGGTCATAACCCACAAAATCCTATGGAAGGCCAGAGGAAACCTGTAGCTTAGGCCCGGGGGGCCCCATCCAGGAACATCCAGCCCCAGCAGACCAGGCTCCTGGGGAGAACTTGCAGCCAATAAAGCTCGTGCCCCCCCCCAAAAAAAAAGAAGTGTGGCCATGATGTCAGAAACTACTTTTTCCTGATCATAATGAAAATGAATTCTGTTATAGCAGCACAAAACAGACTAAAACACACTGTCTCTAGAATTGTGCCCAGTTCCAGGCCCAGAACTTCTGCTCAAGGAAGTCCTTCAAGTGGGAAAGCACATCAATGGTCTCCAAGGGAGAATTTTCCCTGAGAGAAGGAGGAATTGCAGAGGGTTTATGAAATGAGAATCTGGTGGTGCTGGGAAGAGGTGAGCCAGGCATAGCATAAGGTCCGTGACAGTGGTGGGAGGCCCTCCCAGCCCAGTCATGCCAGCATGGATGACATATTTTGGGGGAATAGTGGCTATGACCCTGAATGCAAAATAAAGAACAATGCCTGAGAGCTCAGGCTTAGTACACCCTTGGCCATAGCATCACTGAAAAGGTAGAACTCTCTGCCTAGAAGGAATACTGGAGCCCATGAGGTTCATCTCCCCGGTGGAAAGATCAATGCAGCAATGGACAGGGACAATCACGTCGTGTGGGGACATGTTTTCAGCACTGACAACAGGTAAGAGTGGCCCTGGTTTGAATGCCGTCCTCCCAAATTCATGTTGAAGCTTAGTACCCAACATGGCAGTATTGAGAAGAGGGTTCTTTTAAGAGTGACTTAACGGGCATTCGTGGATTAATGGGCCAGCACAGGAGGGGACTGGTGGTCTTATATGAAGAGGAAGAGAGACCTGAGCTAGCACACTAGCCCCCTCCTTATCAGGTGCAGCCCCTCGACCTTGGACTTGTTAGCCTCTGTAACTGTAAGAAATAAATTCCCAGCTGTCACCATTTGGGGTGAAGTTGAAGAACATTCTCCTTAGTAAAGTATCACAAGAATGGAAAAGCAAGTATCCAATGTACTCAATACTAATATGAAACCAGTACATCAGTGATTTTCAACCACCGTGCTGTGAGAGGATCTTAGGGGTGCCGCGAAATTTTTAAAGGCCATTAATTAAATTATTTTCAAAAGAAGTTCAAAGCACAAAGTATATTCCTTTTTTACTCATTTTTTTTGACCAACATAATTTAAGCCATGGAAGTTCAACTATAGGTTGAAGTGCGCCGTGAGATAAAAAAAGGGTGAAAAATACCATGGTAGATGAACAACTAGACACCCACACAGGAGGAAAACACAATTAAATCCAAGAGGTGAGGAGAGGAAAGGAGGGAGAGGGAAGAAGGGAGAGGGACTGGTGTGTTCTCACCTAACGGGCACAATGTAGGTAGGGGTATATGGGACACCTCCTTGGGGAAGGACTCAACTGCAATTAGACTTTACCTGACACATGCAAACAATGAAACTTAATCATTTGTATCCTTATATTAATCTGAAAATTTGAAAAATAAGTTAAACATATTAAAAAGGATAAGGTAGATCCGTTTGTATGGTCTGGAAAGATAACCTTTGCATGTTAAGTGACCAAAGGAAGGTGTGGCCCAAGCCACACAACACAACTTTGTTGTGTTTTTTTTTTATAAAGTCTCACTTTGTTGCCCTTGGTAGAGTACTGTGGTGTCATAGCTCACAGCAACCTCCAGCTTTTTGGGTGGTTCTCTTGCCTCAGCCTCCCAGGTAGCTGGGACTACACATGCTGGCCACAATGCCCTGTTATTTTTTTTGCAGTTTGGCCAGTGCCAGGTTCAAAGCCACCAGCCTCAGTGTATGGGCCAGCACCCTTCTCACTGAGCCACAGGTGCTGCCCATAACTTTTTGATCAAAAAAGAATATCTAGATATGTCTGCATAAGCACAGAGAAAAGCCAAGAGGTTCAGGAACCAAACCATCCAAGAGATTTTTGTTTTATCCCCTGGAGACTGAGACTCGGGGATGAGAGGTCAAAGACCAAAAATAAAAGATTGTTCTGAAACATGAAATGGAAGGAAATGGAGTCCCGGTTCTGTGTGGGCAATAGCGGCCTTTATTCCCACCCGGGTGTGGGTGAGCGGAGTTCCAGAAGGAAGTCAGCACGCGGGTTAACGTGGATGGGGGTTTTAAAGGTCAGACAGGTAGGGATTGATACATTCCTTTTCCCTGGGTGGGACATTCTATGCATCCATTTCTTCCTGGGTGGGGTGGTTCTATTTTGGCAGGTCCTCCATTTGACTCTCTCAGGGGAGAAAAGGAAGATTTTTCCCCCCTATTTCATGGTTTATATAGCTGTAAAAGATATGATCACGTATGATTTTTACTTTGCTGTGTTTTTAATAATTCAGAGAATAAGAGCATGTGAGTGGTATATGAACCCAAATATCACACCCTCACGATTACTCACAACATTTGAAATGACTTGGACAGATCTCTGTTGTTTCTAGACAAATAAACAGAATGAACTAGCCCAGTTGCCTAGTCCCATGATTTTCAAATTGTTCATTAGCCATAAGACTTTTCTTTCCCTCAAATAAATTACCAATCCCCCCAAATGTAAAACAAGTAAAAAGGCAGCTGCCCGCGGTAAATGGGTGAGATTGACTTCAGTTATTTATCTGTAAAATAAGTGGGTTGGACTAGATGGATGATTTTCAAACTCTGCTCCCATGGGAGGCTGGGGGATGGGGTGTGGGAGGAAACACTTGGAGGCCTGGAATAAGGGAGGAGGGATGAGAACAAGTGGAGCAGCTCACCTCCCTGGCTTCCCCATCATCTCTTTTTTCATCCTGCCTAGCCTTTGTAAAAGGAATCATCTGAATGATTCATGGATTTTTGCTTTAGTTTCCTTTGCATATGAACAGTATGTTAAAACTTTTACTAATAAATGTGTTGATGAAAATGTGTGCATGTCTGTGCATAGGTGACAGTTTAATCAAAAGTGTGTCTTCCTTATCAGAATGACTAGAGCTAAATGCAGTAAGCTGCCATGAAAGGGCCAGACTAACTCCATTTTGCTGTTTACTGTACAAGCCTGCCCAAGCCCCATTCCTAGCTGTTTACTGCAATTCCTAGCCTCTAGCCCGCGGGGCTGCACCCTGCAGCTCCCCCATTCCATTCCTGGTAATTCAACTGTAACTGTTGATTATGCCTCCTTGGGCAACAGAGCCATAGGTTAAAGTTCCATTTTCTCCCCCACCCCTTACCTGTACCCCTAGTGAAATCATCAACCACCAATCATGAATGTAGCTTTACTAGTAAAATCACTAACCACCAATAAAAAGTGTATTCGTACCCTTCTTCCCTTTTTTTGCTTTCTGTACCCCATAAAAACCCCTTTTGCCCTGGGTTTGAGGCTCTACCTTGGTGTGTGCACCAGCAGAGACCAAACCCGGGTTTGAATAAACTTCACCTCTTGCCTTTTACATCGGAGTTTGTCTCGGATTTGTCAGGTGGGGATATTTGGGAGAATTTTCGGGCATAACAGCCACACTGCTCATGGGAACTCAAAACCTCCCAGCAGTTGGTCCGGCTGCCTCTTGATCTCCCTTCCTCTCACCTTTTACTCTCAGGACTAATTCATGAGCAAGTGTGGGTGCAAAGCTGCCCATCCTCACCAGCTTGATCTGGATTGCAGGTTCCTAAAACAATAGGTCCTGTCACCGTTTCTCTGAAGTGCCTCAAGCTTGGGCTCTCAGTTTGCTAGCAGGAATGCTGTTTAAATTCTAAGTCACCTTCAAGATCTGACCTATTTTGTAACATAAATTGCATATCTTTTAGACAACTGAATGCTTTTTATGTCTCTCCTTACTCATGCAAATTGCTGTTATTATATGTATGCAAATGATCCCATTAGAAAAAGCTCCAGGGAGCTGACAATCAGTCTGCCTTTGGCTGAAGATTCCTTGGATGGGAGAGCTGGGGCTATGAATGTGGTGACCCAGCTGTTTGTCACTGGAAGTTAGACCACAGATGTTGAGGAATCCCTAGGAGGGTCTGAACCTGGGGTCAGACATCCTGGACTCATCCCTGGAAAAGGCAGGAATAAATATTGGGCCAAAAGGTGGGAAGAGCTGTCTGCACACCCCAACAGGAATGTAGGTTTTTGCCTTTGTTAAACACAAATAAACTAGAGACCACTATTTAGATACCCCAAAACAACCACCTATAGCCACATAACCAAAACTGAAGTCTTCCTGATTTCCCCACCCTAAAATGCAAACCCTAAACATAAACAAAACACAAAGGAAGCTTTTTATCCTTGTCGTGATTCAAGGAAATTCAACTAATCACCTATAGTAAGGTGACCAAACGTCCCACTTTTGGCGGGACAGTCTGGATTTTTAACAATTTGTCCCGCGTCCCCCTAGTGTTTTAAAAAAGTCCCGATTTTTGGAAAGAATGCATGACAATCTAGGGAAGGGCAGGACAACAGGAAGGGAATATATGGTTTTTGGCTGCTGAAAAGGTTAATGTAACTCTATTTGGAAATGAAAAGGCTAATGTAAACTCCCTACTCCCCTCCTGGGCAAGGTCGCCTAGGTGGACCTGCGCCCTACTCCTTTGAGCCACAGGCGCTGCCCTATACATAATTTTTTTTAATGTATTATATTTGTAAATTGTACTTATGTTGAAATTAAAAAAAATTACAGTACTATTTTTGCGTTCTATGAAAATTTTTGTTGCTCCATATAGACCAAATTTTTAATCAAGAACACACCCCTCCTCTGCCCCACCCCCAATCAATGGTGTCCCACTTTACCAATGATAAAATCTGGTCACCTTAATCTATAGACAAATACCATAGTTATGTGTGTGCATGTAATCCCAGCTACGTGGGGAGGCTGAGGCAGGATGATTGCTTAAGCCCAGGAGTTTGAGTGTAGTCTGGGTAACATACCAAGACCCCATCTCAGGGGGCAAGGTGGGGGGAACCCACAAAGTAATTGAAAAAAAAAAAGACAGCCAATCAAGAAACAGGCCAAAATACTTCCTCTCTTATGTTCTAGAAACTGAGCTGTATTTACCATAAGATTGAGACTTTGTGCCATTTTTCCGTTTCAAGTGTCTTCATTTGTGAACTGTTCTTTGTATGCACAATAAACTTCAAATTCTCACTTGATCTGGTTTTGTTTTTGATATCTTGTATGGAGCTGTTCTGAAGCATGCAGTGAAATTCTGGGCATGACCTCCTACACCCCAGCTGGTGTTACACTGCAGCCCCACAGGCAGATCAGCTGAGTGCCCAGTCACCAGGTATCTGTCAACCCACGTGAGCATGTCCAGCTGTTTTCTATCATCCCACATCAGCTGGCTGGGGGACAGGTGCTCCTGTTGGTCCACCTTGCCTGGGCTCCTAAAAGCATGACCTTCCCAAGAGAGCCCAAGTACCACCAACTGCCCCCTCTGAGCCCAGCAGCATCTGTGCATGGCCAGTCATTGGCTCATTGGTTCACTGCTGCTCTGGCTTCTCCACCAGGCCCCCTTTTCTTTTCTTTCTTTTGGTACATAGAATCTCCCTACGTCGCCCTTGGTAGAGTGTTACAGGTCATAGCAACCTCAAACTCCTTGCCTCAGCCTCCCAAATAGCTGGGACGATAGGCACCCACCACAACGCCTGGCTATTTTTTTGTTGTTGTCATTGTTGTTTAGCAGGCCCGGGCCAGGTTTGACTCCACCAGCCCTGGTGCATGTGGCTGGTGCTCTAACCACTGAGCTCTGGGCACCAAGCCTCTCCATCAGGCTCTTACTGGTAGGGACGATGTCATTCTTTGTTCTGTTTGCCCCATCCCATCATCCATTCCCTTTCTCAGCCTAGAATGGCATCAAGCATACGGTAGGTATTCAATAAAGTCGTCAGTATTGATTACTTGCTCAACTGGAAGGGAAATGAGCTCCTAACCAATGATATTTCTATCACACAGTCCCCTTTGTGTCTGCTTCTTTAGGATAATTTTATTTTTGTAGACCCTCCAAAAATCTCTTAAAAATAGGACCATAGAGATATTAGGGCTATGTAGTTAGGGTACCTGAGACATGGCTGTCCCCTGCCTGTCCATATCAACATCACAGCAAAACCAGAAACCACAGATGTGCCCTGGTCTATAGGACAATCAAAAGCAAACCTTTCACACTATCTTGGACAGAAGGACCTGTGTGGAGTTCTGCCCCCCAGGGCTGGTGAGAGTTGGCTCAGGCAGGCAGATTGGGGCACTGATATGTAAAGGAGGCTAAGACATCCCTAAAAGTGCAATGCCTTGGGGAAAACTTGGTTTTGTCCAGATCTCCCTGCTTTGCTAAGTGGATTAGGATGGGGGTGAAGGCCAGCTCATCTTCTAAGGGCGAGGGCCTATCTCTGTGGTATTTGTTTTGCTGGGCAGAGTCTGCAAAGCTGAACCAAACTGTGGAGACCGAGCACAGCCTCCAGCAGCCCTCCTTCACATCCTGCCTCCATCATTGTCTGGACTTTCTAATAAAATGCTGAACAAATAATTAATGAGCGTTGGTTTGAAGTACACCCACCAGCCTTGGCCAGCCCTATTGCACACAAAGGCCATGGGTGCCCCATGACCTCAGTGGCTTGGGCAGGCTTTGCTCAGTGGCTTGACAGTGTCACATGGAGGGGGCAGTGCCACCTATGTATCTAGCAAAATCACTTGCAGCTAAAATCAGGGCCTTGGGAAACACCCCTTGTGATAGTGACTAGCACTGGGGACATCTGAGGACACATGGCAGAAGTCCCTGAAGGAGCCCTCCTCCTCCAGGTCTGCTTTGTGGCCTCCTTTAGGATCCAACCCCTGGTAAAATAAAGGCTAGGCAAGTGTGGCATGGGCAGCACATGACCTGGCTTTTCCTCCTTACTGACCTCAGCGAGGCCCTGCTTTGCTGACAACAGAGGAAACACAACAGGGGAAATGACCACATTTACACAAGGGGTGAATGTGAGCATTAAATTAAGAAATCTTCATAAAGGCTGGGAATGGTGGCTCATGCCTGTAATCCCAGCACTGTTGGAGGCTGAGGCAGGTGGAGTGCTTGAGCTCACAAGTTCGAGACCAGCCTGAGCAAAAGTGAGACTTTGTCTCTCCGAAAAATAGAAAAATTGAGGTAAGAGGATAGCTTGAGCCCAAGTTGGAGGTTGCTGTGAGCTATAACATCATGGCCTGCTACCTAGGGTGACAGCTTGAGACTCTGTCCCACCCCCCAAAAAATTATAATTTGGCACCTGTAGCATAAATGGTGCCTGCCCCATGCACCAAGGCTGGTGGGTTTGAGCCAGGTCCAGGCCAGCTAAACAACAATGACAACTGCAACAAAAAAATAGCTGGGCATTGTGGCGGGCTCCTGAAGTCCCAGCTACTTGGGAGGATGAGGCAAGAGAATTGCTTAAGCCCAAGAGTTTAAGGTTGCTGTGAGCTGTGAGCTGTGATGCCACAGCACTCTACCAAGGGTGACATAGTGAGACTCTGTCTCAAAAAAAAAAAAAAAAAAAAAGAAGCAGTCTTCATAAGAACAATGTATGTTCATACTGATGTTATGGAAACATATTTGATCATGATTAGAATATAAATAAGCTGATTTTGTCTTCTGAAAAATCTTCAGTTCAAGATGAGAGGTACCGGAATAGAGTTGGAGGAAGGGAGGACAGGCATGTAAAAAGCAGAGGAGGCCAGTCCAGGGGTTGGAAAGGCTTTATTAGGAGAGAGAAAGTACAGACTTGAGTCTGAGCAGGAGTCAGCTCACTTTCGCGCAGTTTCAAGAAGCTTTTATTAGTGTAGTTGGAATGCGGGTGAGAGGTATCATCTTTTTTCTGCAGAGTGAAGGACGTTGTGTCAGAGATTGATCTTAAAATTATTGAAAAGTGTTAATCTTGCACCAGGGGCTTATCTACTACACTGTCAACCAGAACTAGGGTGGGAGATTGTTCTGATGTTCCCCAGGAACACTGGTCTTGAGGCAGTCTAAGAGTGTAGGAGTGTAGGGATGGGGGTGCTGAAACTATGCCATTTGGCCTCTGACCTTTCTGTCACTAGCTGTCCTCTTGGGATGGCTTTACTCTTGTCAGGGTCATGAGGATATATGTGGGGTGGGGGCGGGTTGCTGTGGTCATGCAGTTTGGTTTCTGGCCTGCTTTCTTTCTTTCTTCTTTTTTTTTTTAATCCCCCATAACTGTTTATTAGAATGTGAATATATTTCCAAATCAATAACTAAAAAAAAAATCAAGTTACAGAGCATGCATAAAATACAAAGTAGCAATTTACAAATAGATAATAGTATCTTCAGAACCAATACACTAAAATAATAAAA